>MJUU01011930.1:60668-78843 GCA_002080025.1 Modiolus philippinarum | reverse complement strand
GTATGCATTTGTGAGCTTTGCTCACAGTTTTTCTAGTTGTATCCTATTAAAATTTATATGGAGTTGCATGAGTATCATTACAGATCAATTTTAGTACATGCTTCTTCAATCATTCTCCATTGACTTGGAAATTTTGAACTGTTTATCCTGTTCATCATTTTTCATTCTAGCCACATTATAGGTGATATCCATTCCACTTACTTATGTTTGCCTTGACCTTTTAGGGTATAATTGATCATCCC
Source organism: Modiolus philippinarum (assembly GCA_002080025.1). Lineage (NCBI taxonomy): Eukaryota > Metazoa > Mollusca > Bivalvia > Mytilida > Modiolidae > Modiolus > Modiolus philippinarum. The sequence goes on along the minus strand of MJUU01011930.1, from coordinate 78,601 downwards.
ACTTTTTCAGCAAGCAGTTCAGTAACACAGTCTGTGTCAGTAGTCTAAAACCCTTGATATCTAGAATGCAGTTATTCGTGAGGAGTGCATACCGATTACGTCCACACCAAGTTGTTTGCCCAGGCCATAGGTATGATCACATCGATTTTTAGCAAACAAACTTCTTTGGAGTTACATTGTGTACACGTCAAAGGCAAAGGATCTCTTGAACTTTCAATGCCTTTTTGCATAAAGGTGTATAGTCATCGCTGGAAAAAGAATCGTGTAGAAATTTATCTTTAGATTTACGTTTATTGCATTTTTTAGTCCAGTCTCTGGGTAAACTTTTGTCTTTTTGGCTACAGGCTTTGCCGTTCACAGACATTCCTCTTTATGAATAATTTTACGTGCGGGATAGCCACAGTTTTACACCGACAGCACAAGCAAAATGACACATGAATAAAATAAAAAAGGTTCTCGAAATAAACATGTCACTTCTTTAGCGGCATAATATTTGTATATGTTCACGTTTGTATATGCTTTAAATCGTTAATTCTCTCGTTCTATATTCTAGTCCATTTGACTTAATCTGAAGTCAATTTTCTGTTTTCTAATCTCGGATGTTCAGGTTCATGGTATTGGTACCCAAGTTTATGATATTGGTACCCAAGTTCTAGTCTCTTTTTATCAATATTCAATTCGCATCGTTGACAAACCAGACACCAGTATAATCAATTTCAGATGGTCTAGAGCTTGAATGACCTGTGTGCTATCAAAATGTCCAGAAAAAATACTTAGGGCCGATTCAATAAATGTGTCACTACCCGACCTTTTTACCAATCAATAGCAGCGATGTTGTGACTGATTCATTCTTTGACTGGCAGTTCCTTTGTAAAAAGATGACAAAAGCTACTTTGTGTATGAATGTACACATAATTTGCCTGTTCATATTCCACATCAGATGACATTGTGTGTTTTTTTAGCATAGAAGCTGACACATATGTACACGTCACAAACTGATGGTGGGGACAGATTTATGGAATCGGTTCTACTTGTATAATATTAGCATTTTTACATGACTTGTATAATTGCATAATTGAGAAGGGCGTATGTCACGTGCCATATTAAAGAGCGATTTTACTGCCTAACAAACAATGACTTGTATAATTGCATAATTGAGAAGGGCGTATGTCACGTGCCATATTAAAGAGCGATTTTACTGCCCAACAAACAATCAAAACAACCAATTGGCAGGGTTACACGTATATTCATCTGTTTGGTTTTAGTTTTAGAATAATTTCATAGAAAAATAGAATAAACAGAATGGGACAGAAATGTTATGATAATAAATAAATGAATAAAAAAAAATAAAAGCAACTACATAAAAAATTGAGAACACAAATTAAAATAAATAAAAAGAGATAAATAATTATAACAACTAGAATAAAATAAAACAAATAAAAATAATTAATATAAATAGAATAAAATGAGTAAAAAATATAATAAGTAATTTGATAAATAGAAATCTTTACTTTTGTTTTAAGTGACTTGACTGTGTTGTAAATGTCTGGCCAGTGTTGAGTAAACGCCGATCAGTCAATCTAAACGCTACCTGTGTTGTAAAAGACTGATATCTGTTGAGAATGTCTGTTTAGTGTTGAATCAACACTGATCAGTCGTTCTCAACACTTCCTGTGCTGTAAAAGACTGACCTGTGCTGAAAATGTCTGTCCGATGTTAGGTCAACGCTGGTCAGTCATTTTCAACACGGATCAGTCTTTTACGACACAGGTAGCGTTGAAAATGACTGATCAGCGTTGACTCAACACCGAACAGACACTCTCAACAAATATCAGTCATTTACAACACAGGTAGTGTTGAGAATGACTGACCAAAGTTGACTCAACACTGGTCAGACATTTACAACACAGGTAAAGTCTGAGATTGACTGAAATGAGTTGGCCCAACTCTGATCAGTCATTTCAGTCAAAACTAGTGTTGAAGAAGATTGATCAGCGTTTAGTCAACTCAGCACAGTCATTCCCAACTCTGTTCAGACATTCTAAGTCAAAACACGACTGACTCTGGTAAAATCAGTCAAAATATTTGTCAATAGTGTTAACCCAATTTCTAACGCTTTTGTCGTTATTTTTACTTTCTGCTGGTTGATCTTAGCGTTTAGATTTTCCTTTGACGTGTATTTGTGTTCACGCGGATTAGCGTACACAATTCATTCGTGGTGGATTTTCCCCTCTTGTGCTCTTTGAAGAATCTTTCTCAACTTTCGTCGATTGTCTAAACATTCTGGTCAATGATTACCTTGTCGTTACAGGTAACATTTAACAGAATGTAAAGTGTAGGAAATAAATATTTGTACAGATCAAATTCCCAATAACCGCCACCGGGAACATAGTGAAACATAAGGCCATTAAGGGAAACATGTTCATACATCAAGCTAATATAATCCAGGCATTGTAACAGATTTATCATTTAACTCTGTTGGAAAATCTGATTAGATCAGTTATCAGATGAGTGATACTGGCTCATATACGAGCTGTTTTTGTTGTTTAGAAATTGCTGTTTACCATGCCCATTTTCAGTATAAGGTTATACAATGCTTATTTTGTAAGCCTGCCCAAGCTTTGAACAGGTGAGAAAATGTGCCTCCCACTTATATTGTGCTGCACAGTTATCTGAAAACCAATGAATGGTAGTTATAGGGACCAGGTTTGTTCTTGAGGTCACTCATCATAGCCTCGATGAAGTTTATACAGCTTTCAAATAATGTGTAAGATCATCCGATATTTCTGCTGAAATTTGGGTTTCTTTGGTGCCGTCTTCACCATGTCTTACTATATATTTTGGATGATAGTAATTTGCTTTTGTGTAAAATGTGTAGACTCAATTTCGTCCTCCGGTTGCAGATTTACATTTTCGAAAAAAAGTCCATTATTAAGTTGTGATCAATTGGAAGGTTTGCAAATATTTCCTTTTGGACTCTGCGTTGGTAAATACTTCTAAATAAGTGATGAGTACAGTCTTTCATTGATGTTTTCTCGTATTTCTTGAAAAAGAAACCCCTTTCCACGAACTTTGTGCAAGCAATACCTTTAAACATTTACATGCATCGGCAAACGAATACCGAAGCAAGAACCAGAAAAGGGGGAATTCTAAAATCATAAATCCAAATGCATGTGAATGTATTGCCATCTTTGTCGTATGTAAAACTGTTGATCAAATCCTGCTCTCTCGGCATGTGAAACCGTTTTCAGAGGCTGCGTTGACACAACTGCCGGCTGCCGTGCGCAATCTTGGCTGAAGAATAGGCCCGCAGCATCCTCTGAGCTTCGAGTATGAGTCTTCCTAACAGAGGCCCGGCACCTTAATCGGTTTTCAGGGGCTTTGGCTACAGAGCTGCCGGGCGCGTCCCCAGGTAGTGTATAGGGGAATGCCCTGTCTTTGCGGGGTAGTTGGGTCATATTACGGAAAGCTTGACCGCAAACTATGTAGCCAAATTGTGTGGAGAAACGCCACTCTCCATGCAGTATAAAGATCCCTTCTATATTTCTCTAAAGAGAGCAGACGCATTGGGTGTCGTATAAAAGGCTAAATTTCCGGCCCCTACCCATTTCTCCCCTTTTCCAGTGGTAGTGAAAAATCGTTGGCGCGTTTGTCCCTTCCTCCATTGTTTCTTTCTTCTTTTGCTTACAATTTTTTAAATTGATTAATTTGTTCTCGTCCTGATAGAGCTGTAATATTGCTCATTGGACGTTAAACTCTAACTCGTCAATCAATCAAAACTGCCGGGCGGTGGGGGAAATGAATGCCTTGTCTATGTGGGGTAGTCGGGCCATTATACGGGAAGCCTAACCTCGAACCATTGAAGCCAACCTTCGAGGAGATACATCACGCCTCATGCAATATAAGGACCCATTCCATATTATCTAGGGAGAGAAGACTCGCTGGGTGTCGTTAAAAGGCTAAATTCCTGCCCCTACCCATCGCTCCCTCTTCCAGTGGCAGTGATAACTCGTTGGCCCGGTTGACGCTTTTAGCTATATTTATTTCTTCTTTTACATACATATTTTGAATTGATTAACATGTTCTCGTCTTGACATAAATGAATTTATTTCGTTTCAAGTACCGAATTCAAGAAACTGAAATCAATTTTAAACTAGTTTCTAATTTCTAATATTGTTAAAGTTTTTCATAATGTATTAACATTTTACACATTAATTTAAATTGTATAAAGCTATATGGTTTTATATTGATATTTTATGTATATATTTAAATTGTTCAATATACTCAACAGTTCTCGCCACAATATAGCTGAAATATTGCTGAAGTTGGCGTAAAACACCAACGAATCAATCAATCAAGAAAATGAAATGATTTTATCAGCAGTCTCAACTCCAGAACATAGAAACGCGATACATGTATCGTTTGAGAAATCAAGAGGGTCAAAATGAGTTATTTCAAAAGATGTCTTCCGTATAAACATGAAGCAAACATTAAAAAAAAAGAAATGGGCCAAATGTACTCGAGACAAAATACCACATAATAAAATAAGGGGGACAGATGCTTGAAATGTCACTCTTGAAATTTCTACGAGATGAAAAATAGATCTAAACAATAAGCATGGAAAACATTGATATTAAATGAAATTAAAAATACTAAATGTGGCGTCAAATGCCCTATAAGGACACAGGTGTAAAAACGGATTAAAAATTGGTGTAAACAACACAGTCATGCACAGTTAGAACAGAAATGTGTTTTAAAGCCATGTACTCCTGTTACCCCTGTACCTCAGACCACGTGGAATACTTGTATAGTATGTGGTATGATCCCAAACATCCAGGTGCATTTTCTGGTCCCCACTAATTATATCGTCTGGTGAAGAAAGGGAACATTCAAAATAGGAAGAAATAATTCCGATGGTAATTTGAAATTTCTACGAGATGAAAAATAGATCCAAATAATATAGTGGAGCGGCGAAATGAAAATAAGTGGCCTTTTTAAAAAGTTTAATGCACCCACATAACACACACCTCAAATTAATATATATTTTCAAGAAAACATTCATCTTTCATTTAAGACATGCTGTAAAAAAATCGTACGGTAAGTTTTCCGTACATTTCGGGTTTTGTGTGGTAAAATTATTATTCATTTGTTTAGTGGTCTCATGTGGAAAATTAAGATTTTCATATTATCTTTATCGAACTTACGATGATACCTTTAGAAACTTTTAAAGGATATATTTTTCTAATAAAACTACTAAAATGATTCCTAAGAATTTAAGAAATAGAAATTTTTTGAAGTTTGAAACTATAATTTTAATTCAAAATACAAGTCGGACGACTTTTTAACATTACAATACTTGAATATCATTACAAAATGCAATGAAGACATGAAAATAAGCAAAAATATCTGGCAATATGATTGAAATTCATTGCATACTAAAACAAATTAATTAAACGTACAAAATTTGATTTTTCAAATACCTACCAAAAACTAGATATACTATCCGTATTAATAGGTCTGCATTGATCAGATGGACCTTAACAAGACAAGTGCTTGGCAGCTTTAATTCTGAACTGCGTGAATGGTCCGGTCTTGTTGTAGATGTTAAGTCCGGGCACGAGGAAACCAAACCTGCTGCATTGAAGCTTGATGAAACTCCTGTCATGGATTGATACAACATACCAACAACAAACCCATTTGGTACAGACTTGTCTAGATTGTGGTCTTGGAGTTAGTGGTATACCTGTATTGGGTTTTATTTGTATATTAATTATACTATAGAGAAACGAGATAGAGAAAGGGAAGTTTGGGTACCCATAAACCAGTTTAACCCTAACGCTAGCCCTTGCTAGTACCGGTACCAAGTCCGGCTATCCATAGTTCCTATTGTTGTCTGCTTTTGTCTTTTGTCTCCTTATTGTTTTTCTTGTGCGGTTCCCTGGTTGATCGTTGCATGTGATTGTGATTTTCGGCCATTGTTAGTGTGTCCTATAATCTGCTCCATTTTAATTGTATCCTGGTTCATTTATAAACATTTCCACCGGTATGCATGTCTCCCTAGAAGTTCAAGATTGGTTGTTGTCAGCTGACGGAGAAAAAATGGCAAAGTAATTCATAGAAGGGTCATTGTCCACTTTCAATACCTACAGTTTCTACAGTCCTATTCCAAGATCTAAACTGCAAGCGTTTGAAGATATGACACAGAAAACAAGCTTAAGGTGTAGATCTGGAGATATTGTCAGCGGTCATATAAAACCAGAGTTGATTGTTCGTCGTGCCTTAGTCTTGGCGAACTGCCGTGAGGATGTTACGGTCGAAAATAGAAGTGTTATCTTTTCCATTGGGTCCCATACCAACCGCCTCGTTCAACTACGATGGTACGATGAGGAAAACCTGCAAGGCGGATCCAGCCCACCAAATTGAAGATATGGAGAGCTCAACAAAATCTCTTCTTGTACATTGCTATCAAAAAATGACAAACACTCGGGAGTTATGGTTCCAGAAGGCATAGTTACAAATACAAAAGACTGATGAATTACATTCCTGTGCATGACCTTTGTCCTAAATTGATGCCTGTCGATCCGTTGTAAAATCTTACCAGCAGTACATGCTCTCACAGTCTGCGACACCACATCTTCGTTTTATGGCATTGGTAAAAAGTCTGTGTTCAAGTTGCTGCAAGATCAGCCTGATTGTGTTTCCAATTTGAGCTTGTTGTCCTCAGGCGATATTGATGAAGCAAAGGCGGCCAGACGCAATGTCATTTCTTGTTTGTATGATAATGACCGTAAGAAACTGACAGTCAAACAGACAATGCTAAAAAACTTTAGCTAAACTTTCTCCTCCTGGGCCAACATTCAAGCAGCACGTTCTATGAGCTATGCACCAAGCCCAGATTTGGACGAATGCCCATTAGCCGCATATTGGGGTTAATTCACCATTGGAATATGGTTGGAGAGATGACAAGTTGGGTCTTCTGAATGTATTTTTCGAAGGAAAGATGACCAGCGACTTTCTTCAAGATCTTGTTTTAACATGTAAAAGAAAATCTGTATGTAGTTGAGGCTGTATATGTCATGAGCAGAATTTATCCTGCACCGAACAGTGCCCGTCTTAGGCATCTGATCTCTGCAATAATGAGCATTCGCACACAACGAGATGTTTGTGACGATGATGAATAGGTGCAAGATGAAGGAAATTTACTTCTTCCATAAATGGACGTTTACCGTCAAAGACAGCTCAATAAAGATATCCGATCCTCACCTACTTGATGATGTCATAAACGTACGTCAAATACAAATGGCAATAAAGGAGTAACGTCACAATGTAACCTATAGATTGAAGAATGATTGAAGAAAAGATTTGTAAATTCACGGATGCAACAGTTGGTACTTATACTCGTTCAATATTTGTTGGGAGTATATAGTTTTTATTGTATTATTCGTTCGTCATTCCGTCATTCAGTCGGTCGAAGAGAGGATATTTCAATTTTACCTTTGATAGGTTTTCTTTTCTTTCTGGGCAAATTTACGTCGTTTTAACGTTCAGTGGATATCATTCACCCTGTTTTTGGTCGTTTCTTCAGCCCGTTTGTTTAACAATGAAGGGATATGGAGTAATTGCAAATGAGACAAAGTCTCTACAGATACATGGCAAAACTAAGCAATGGAACAACGCTTTTATTGTTGTTATTCATCTTGAAGTCACCACGAGGCTTTCAAATGAGCTTTACTCATAACTTATAGTAAGTTCAAGACGGCCCTTAGCACCGGCTAGATGTCCAGCAACACTACATCCATGATACTTTTTGACAAACCAGACACCAGTATAATCAATTTCAGATGGTCTAGAGCTTAAATGACCTATCTGCTATCAAAATGTCCAGAAAAAATACTTAGGGTCGATTCAATAAATGTGTCCCTACCCGACCTTCTTTAAATCAATAGCAGCGATGTTGTGACTGATTCATCTTTGACTGGCAGTTCCTTTGTAAAAAAAGATGACAAAAGCTACTTTGTGTATGAATGTACACATAATTTGCCTGTTCATATTCCACATCAGATGACATTGTGTGTTTTTTAACATAGAAGCTGACACATATGTACACGTCACAAACTGATGGTGGGGACAGATTTATGGAATCGGTTCTACTTGTATAATATTAGCATTTTTACATGACTTGTATAATTGAGAAGGACGTATGTCACGTGCCATATTAAAGAGCGATTTTACTGCCCAACAAACAATCAAAACAACCAATTGGCAGGGTAACATGTATATTCATCTGTTTGGTTTTAGTTTTAGAATAATTTCATAGAAAAATAGAATAAACAGAATGGGACAGAAATGTTATGATAATAAATAAGTAAATAAAAAAAAAATAAAAGTAACTACATAAAAAATTGAAAACACAAATTAAAATAAATAAAAAGAGATAAATAATTATAACAACTAGAATAAAATAAAATAAATAAGGGAAGTTTGGGTACCCATAAACCAGTTTAACCCTAACGCTAGCCCTTGCTAGTACCGGTACCAAGTCCGGCTATCCATAGTTCCTATTGTTGTCTGCTTTTGTCTTTTGTCTCCTTATTGTTTTTCTTGTGCGGTTCATTGGTTGATCGTTGCATGTGATTGTGATTTTCGGCCATTGTTAGTGTGTCCTATTATCTGCTCCATTTTAATTGTATCCTGGTTCATTTATAAACATTTCCACCGGTCTATGCGTCTACAGGTATCCAGGTCTACAGGTCTATGCGTCTACAGGTATCTGTAGACGCATAGACCTGTAGACCTGGATACTTCTTAAACTTTGGGTCTATACAATCCCAAAGACATAACATGCAGACCCGCAGACCTGTTGACCCATAGATCTGCATGTTATGTTTAATATATTTCTAACTCACCTCACGAAGTCCATTCGTATTTACTGACATGTTTAACATGTGCCAATGCTGCACATGGTGAGGTAAGAATAGGGTTAGGGTTAGAGTCTTGTAATTGTGAGTTTGAACAAACTCTGGACATGTCGACCTCTAGACCCGTAGACTATTGGACCAGTTTACTTATTCACTTATCGGTTTGTACAATCACTAATACATATCGACCTCTAGACCTGTATACGTATATTAAACTGTGGGTCTGTATAATCCACAAGACATGTCAACCTGTAAACCTGTAGACCCGAAGACCGATATACTTCTAAAATATGAGTCTGTACGATCCCGCAGACATGTAGTCTTGTAGACCTGCCAACATGTGGACGTATCGACCTTTAGACCCGTAGCTCTGTACACCTATAAAACTGGTTTTGTACAATCCCTAAGACACACCTGCCTGTAGACCTGTAAACGCATAGACCAGTAGACCTGTATACTTTGGATCTGTACAATCCCCAAGACATGACCCGTACACCTGTAGACCCGCAGACCTGTTGACCCATAGACCTCTACCTCTGCATGTTAAGTTTAATATATAATTTTTAGCTCACCCCACGAAGTCCATTCCTATATACTGACATATTTTATATGTGACAATGCTGCTCAACGAGGTGAGGTTAGGGATAGGGTTAGGGTTAAGAGTCTTGTAATTGTGAGTCTGAACAATCTCTGGACATGTCGACCTGTTGACCTGTAGACCCGTTGACTTTTGGACCAGTTTATTAAACTTTATTAAACTATCGGTTTGTACAATCACTAATACATATCGACATGTAGACCTGTATATACTTATTAAACCGTGGGTCTGTATAATCATTAAGACATGTCAACCTGTAAACCTGAAAACCTGTAGACCTGATGACCGGTATACTTATTAAACTGCGAGTCTGTTCGATCCCTAAGACATGCAGGTGTGTCTTAGGGATTGTAGTAAACCACAGTTTTATAAGTCTACAGAACTACGGGTCTACAGGTCGACAGGTCTACATGTCGGCTGGACTACAGGCCGACATGTCTCAGGGATCGTACAGACTCACATTATAATAAGTATACCGGTGTTCTATAGCCATTTTTCCCCATTCCAGTAAATTGACATGTGCTGATTTTCCCCGTTTCAAACTTTCCCCTAACAGAACAAAGGGGAAAATGAGATCATTGTCATGTCCCCTTTCAACCCTAAATATGCTCATTTTACCCCCTCCCCCGAATATTCTAGCCCCAGCATCATGATTGATAGCATGAAAATTACTTTCTCAGATATTTAATTAGTGGTACGCGTGAGAAAAGACTTCTGCTTAAAGCCCCCCCCCCCCCCCCAAAAAAAAATGAAATAAAATAAAATAATTAACTGACAAGAAAAAAAAGATCAGCAAGGCGAAAATGGTAATACGTATACGTATTGTGTTTTCCGTAGGGGAAGATTGACAATGATCTCAATTTATCGTGGAGGAAAAATGACAATGATCTCACTTTTCCCCGGGAAAAATCTAGCATGGGGGAAAATGACAATATAACACCGGTCTTCGGGTCTACATGTTTACAGGTTGACATGTCTTGTGGATTATATACAGACCCACAATTTAATAAGTAGACATGTCTACAGGTCTATATGTGTTAGTGATTGTACAAATAGATAATTTAATAAGTAATCTGGTCCGAAAGTCTACGGGTCTACAGGTCGACATGTCCAGAGATTGTTCAGACTCACAGTTACAAGACTCTAACCCTAACCCTATCCCTATAGGCCTTGTCACACTATAACGTTCTAGCCAACATGTGCCGACGTTCGCGAATTTTTATAAGAACGTTTGCACATGCCGAAGAAATTGTAGAAATTCTCTTGTTGGAGGCATTCATAGCATCAGGCTAACGGAATACAACGCACGGAAAACTTTCCCATAACTTATATGCAACGCTTACAAAACGTGTAACAGCGTATGACTACGTTGCAAAGGCGTTTTACTAGCGTACTTTGCGTATACCGAACGCATCCATAACAGTCTTTTAGCATTGATCGAGCGTAGGTATAGCGTTTTGGCGATCTTTGTAAGATCAGCTTGAAATTCTTCATCCCATAGCCATTTGCAAATGTAGGAATTGATAGAAATGCCACCGAAAAATACGACAGATTTGCAGGAGGGATATGTCCTTCAAAAATAAAAAAAAACATTTTCAAAACAATATGTCAGTATGATACTGAAATAAATCAGCTATTTACATTACTTTGGAATTTTGTCTTGCTCTTTAAACATTATTTTTATAATAAAACATCGGCTAATACGTTACTCTTTAATTAGTTACAAGGACGCCCGGTTTGCGTTCTCTACACGTTTAACACAACTTTCGAGAAACTACTATATATCGCACACATTGCGTGCATAACGTACCTCTAGTGTTCGTCTAACGTCTGCATAACTTATCAACAACACGTTGGCGAACGTCGTGAAATTTTGAGCATGTTCAAAATTTTCCGACGAACCCAATGTTGAACAACGTGTGTCAACGTGCTTGTTACTTGTTACGAACGTGCCTCTAACTTATACAACGCACACAAGTGTGTACGAAAAAATTCTCACACAATGGGCACAAGTTGGTGCTATGCATTATAGTGTGACAGGGCCATAACACTAATCCTAACCCATACCGTAACCCTAACCCTATCCCAAATCCTAGGAAGAATAAAACTAGCATGTCATTTCTGCAGGTCTTCAGGTAGATACGTAACACAAGCCCTAACATTTCCCAACTCTAGCCCTAACGATATCTCTAACACTAACTCTATTCCATACCTTAACCCAAACCCTAACAAGCACTTCGTCAGGTCGACCGGTCGGCAGACAGACAAGAAACACTACACTGTAAAAACGGTGTTTAGGTTTTAAACACTTTTGAAACATGTTTAGGAATGTGTTTAAATAAATTCTTCACACTTTATGGTTAAAAGGTGCTAAAAGCTAAACACGTTTAGAAATTAAACATGTTTAGAATCACAAATCATCTTGACTTTATTTATGTTTAATAAGTTTAATACTTATATTGATTTATTAATTATTTTTTATTTTTTTATTCGTTGCTTTGATTTTTACAATGACCTCTCATTCTGATGTACATGTAACTACTTTTGATTTCTAGGAAATGTTTTAAAGAATGTTTCATAATATATGCATTTACAGCGGAACTCCCCAAAACCGGCCCCTCTAAAAACCGGATTCCTCTATAAACCGAACGATATGTTTCGGTCCGGAATTTTCCCCTATATAAATAAGTTAAAATTTCCTCTCAAAACCAGTCCCTCTGAATTCCGAATTCCGGTCATATAGATCAGTCCCAAACGTATATTTTCTTCTAAAATTCAACTCTGAAAACCGGACGACTTTTTCCGCGGACAATGAAATCGACCAAGTGTATTTAATTTTTCACATATCTATTGCCATCTTCATTCATAAATAACTGTATTTGAACAGAATACCGACAAAATCGATTGAAATTTACAATAATGCAGGGAAATATACTGAAATAGTTAAGTCACAGCCTAAACTGACCTTACAGACCTTATATCACACGTTCGGTATTAGAGTTCGGATTGAGAAGACCGGTTTCGGAACCTCCGAAAACCGGAACCTCTTAAAACCGGCCAATTTCTTCGGTCCCGACGGAGGCCGGCATTCGGAGGTTCATACAACCATTATTTTATTTGAAGCGACTGAATACTAGTTTGTCGTGAATATTTTAAGAATGTTTAATTTCTTTTTATGTCTATTTAGGTAATGGAAGCTGCACTTGTGGATTGGAGTGTCGACAGCTTCCCCGAATTGAACAAGACTGAAGAGAAGAATAATTTTTTGATTAAATAAAAACTCCCCCCAATTCCAAGTAAATAAAAGTTCAACTAAAACATAATAAGTCTAAACATGTCTAGATCTAAACACCTAATATCTAAACATGTTCCAGACCTAAATTCTTTCTTTGCTACTAAACATGTTTAGGTGCTTAAAAACGAACACAAAAAAGTGTTTAGGGTTGTGTTATAAATCTAAACACCATTTTTACAGTGTAAAGATCCGTAGACCTGTCGACCCGTACAATTAATGACCCGTAGACCTACCGACCTGTCCTATACTTTTTTGCAGTGTTTGTATCATGCTCTGTTTGTTTCGCCAGTGACTGTGTATGACCCCTGGTTTCGTCCTTGCTATTTACGTTACAGGGGCTTAACTGAGTTCAAAATAATGTGCAAACAAAATAAGGTCATGTGGATTGACGACGCGCCCCGCGAACAAGGAGCCCACCTCGCTTAGCGAGGTGGTCTTTACGGCGGGGGGTCTGGTGACCTAAGTATCACGAGAAAAACAATGATTTTTCAGACAAGAAAACAACAAAATTGACAAGAGCTGCCGCCGAATGAAATGGTCTTACATGTATACCGCCGCTCGTTGAACCATGAATTAATATGGTAAGTCCAAATAAAAGTGAGTATTGACCAAATACAGGCGACAGCATGGTACCATTGTGGACACAATACGAATATGGACATCAAGGAAAAAAAATCAATGTTATCGGTAAGTAGATATGACGGACTTGAAAAGGAGAGACACTGTACTACATAACAAAATACCAAAGTTACTCTTATTTTAGATCCGCATATGCGCATTTCGACGTGTGTAAAATTTTATACGGAACAAATTACCAATAGGGTTTAAATAGTAAAGCCAAAATCAGCTAAGGACAGAGCTATGCGAGAGTTTGATACTCATTATCTTTGAACAAAATATTGTTAAATTAAACATTGTAAGTTACATATCATATAAGGTTCAGACCAAGTATCAAATCATTACTACGTACACAAGCTGAGAAATCTTTGAATTGCAACAAATGGCTATAATGATCTATAATGGAAAAAAAATTTAAGTTATGGACAAACAGAAAGTATATGTGTGATGTTCCGTTTCAGAACGGGAGACACAGTACCACTCATTATGTCAAAGCTTTTGAACAAATATCAGAACAAAGTTAGTTTACGAAAGATGTTCTGCGACACTTCTTTTTTTGAAGTTTACCTAAATATGAGTAATGAAAATCTCCATATTCTTGTGTATCGGTTACCAAAACTACATGAAATTCCATACAAACAAAATGCAAAGCATGTCCTTATTGAGGCTTGTTTAGGGTATATTGGGATACGGGATATTTACCATTTTTGTTCATGGGATATGGGATATTTGAGACAAAAAGTACGGGATATGGGATATATTGACAATGGAAAACGGGATATTTCAATAATTAATGGGATATCTTCAATTTCAAAGGGATATTTTCGTCCAGACTTACTGGGATATGGGATATTGGGACCCCCCTAAACAAGCCTCCTTATTTGATCTACCGAAACCCGCTTGATGAGTTCTCCCTTTTCATTTGATTGATTAGTTAATTAGATTTAACGCCTAATGATCAACATTTCAGCTACATCAGTATCAGGTCGATAACAAATAAATCAATTCAAAAAGTTAAAAGAAAAATTTAATAAGGGTGTAAGGGACAACCAAGACAAAAACTGTTATCCTTTTTTTAATTAAAGAGTAACAGAGATAAATGGGTAGGGGTAGAAAATTTAGTGTTCTATACTGCCTTTTGAGGAGGCTTTTCCATATTGGAAATATAGGAGTCTAATACTGCATGAAAAGTGTCATTTTTGCACAAATTTGTCTACAGTTTGTTCGAGGCCAGACTTTCGATGACCTGACTACCTAGCATAAACTGGGCATAGCCCGAACCACTACCTGATACACCTGGTCAGCTCTGTAGACATAGAACTCTGGAATACATCGGCAAACGATAGATTGAACATCGGATCGAGTTTTTCAGTTTTTAATGAAAATATTTCCCAATAGTGCATATCATTAAGAATAAGTTTCTTCTCTGTATAATACTTAATTCAATTCTTTTACTTTTGATACCGGGTAATGTCTTTTTTCAAGAAAATTAAGATTAACATGTTAACTTGATATAATCAGATATAGGCGTGAAATATCTTATTTATATTACCGATATCTATGAACATTATTTGGTAGGGGAAAGCATAAAATTACTTCACCGATACTAATGTTTCTGTAAAGTTGCCAAAATCACATTATCGACTTCTTTAATCATCCACAACAAATATTTAAGTATGCACGTATTGGTAGGATCATTTGATCAATTAACTGTTATCTGTCCATGTAATCATGCAACTGTTATTTCCTCATTAATCCCAGTCATCAGAAATTCACACCTAATTGATGTACTACATACAGTTTTGTCACTTCTGTCTCTCTACTGCTTTATTCTTTAAGACATTTTTATAGTGTGAATTTCACATTTCTTCTCAAAATAATGGAGTGACTTAAATTTGAAGTTAATATTAACTGTATTTTACCTTCGCCCCTTATACAGCGACATGATTTTACATTCAACTTTTCTCCATCCGCCACACCCTGATACTTTATAACCTACTGATTTTTGTTTAAATCAAAAGCATAATATATCCTAATATTTTGATAAATAAAAAAAAGCAGCACTGCGAGTATCGGGGTTAAATAGGCAGCTTAGCAGACCTGCAGAGTATGCGTGTTATACAAATAATCTGGTGGAACAAGCCTACCATGGCTGCGGAATGTACAAATACACAACCTTCGAACGGGATGTAAACCTGGAGCCATTTGGACATCGAAATCCGTTAAATAAAGTATTTTTTGTGATGATTCCATTGATTGATTGATTGATTGAATATTGTTTAACGTCTACTCAGCAATATTTCAGCTATATCAAGACGAGAACAAGTTTGTTGATAAATAATCACTTTGGGGTATGGAAATGGCCATGGGACGGGAAATTCTGACTGCCACTGGAAAAGTAGGGTGAAATCGTCAAGGGCGGGGAATTTAGCCTTGTAGCCGATCACCTACGGACCACCCCAAAAAGAGCTTGCTACAAGGGTTCTTTAACGTGCAGGAAGCGTGGCATTTATTCCAACACGTGGACCTGAGTTTACATCCCATCCGAAAGATGGGTTGTGTATTTATTAATCCCGCACAACCACGGAATGGGTCCTATTTCTATATCCCGGGACCCTCGGGGTCAGCCTCCGTTTAGGAGGGGTCACACCCCGCAAGCCGGAGATACTGGGTCCTATTTCTATATCCCGGGGTTCCCTCGGGGTCCTCTGTTAGGTGATGATTCCAGTCTTTGGCAGAGATTTGGAACGTTTTTTAAAACATCCCTCTTAAGCGTATTACTCTTAAGTACAATCAGATTGATCAGTAATAACAGATTGTGTCCAAAATCTAAGATAACAAGTTCCGGAAAATGCAATAAAATTGAGAATATTACATAAAAACAGAGACAATGGCAGCTCGATAAAATCACACAGTTTCCAACGGCTCCATTTTTAGATATTGCGATAATACTTTAAATGGGCAAAACCTTCAAAAATGCTATTTGCACAGTAACTAGAGGTTTGATCTCATAGACTGGGCCTGTAACACTTACATGACGAAATGATTCTAAACAAATCGGAACCATTCTATAAACACTAGACATGAATCAATATCTAAAGATAAAATATACGGAAGCATGGACGGGGCATGTGCATTTTTATTCATCTCGTGGCCACAAGATATATACCATCTCATTCCGAAGAGTAAAAGAGTTGTTCCATTACCGTTTTTACCGTCTGATTTGGATTTAATACCCTTTTAGAATAACCCTTATTCCCGGGATCCTGCCTACCAAAAGGACAAAGTTGGCATGAACGGTGAAGATATTTTCATCGGGGTCTCAATAGAGCCCCTAAAACGAAATCCCCTTAATTTTTCTTCACATTCCCGTCTCACGGGCAGAAAAATATTTTACAAAGATGCTTGAAGAGACCGCTATTTCCCGTTTTACAGGCTAAATTTCCAGCGGTTCCCGTTCCATGCACGCTGGACGTCCTATTCCATTTTACATGTACTTTTTTTGCCAAGATCCCGTTTCCAGCTCTCTTAAAAAGGGCAAATCCCGCTTCCCGCTTATACCATAGGGACCCACCTTCATGTAATATACTTTTTAAAGCTAGAAAAATTATATTTGAATTAAATAAAATCGACGCAGAGATAATGGACAGACACATTTGTATATCTTCGTCGATACTTTTAAAGATAGAAGAATTATAGTTTATTAAAAAAAGAGCACACAAAAGTAAATGCGTCTCCCTGTTCCCTGTCCTCTCGTATAACTTAACTCAAGATTAAAACTGAAATATTCTTCAGGCACGGTGAAAAGGGGAGGGGTTTGTAGATTATTGATAAAACAAGCCAATAGCTCATATTCCGGAAATTACCGTATTCTATGAGTGATTTTTATAAGTTTTGTATTTATAGTCAAAAATCGAAAACTCGAAACTTTTGAAAAGCGAAATAATCAAAAATAAAAGTTCAGATTAAAAATTTTAAAATTGATCAAATGTCCAAAAATGTAAAAGTTTAAGAATTTGAAAATTTTAATAATTTGGTTAAAAATTCAAAATTTTAAACTTTTTTGTTATTTGGAAATTTTGATAGTTTAGATTTTTGGTAAAAAATTTAAAATAATAATAAAATTTCAAAAAGTTCTAAAATTTTGAATGCTTAAGTGATACACGGACCCATTCTGTATTATCATCAGATTTTTATCCAATCGAAAGGCAAGAAAAACAGTTCGGGAAAAATATTCATATACTGCTAGTCAATAGCATGAGAAACTATTGACCGGTAAATGGTTACAAAATTGAAAAGTGTGAAAAATAGTAATTTTATTTTAGAAATTTTAGTAGTAATGCTCATATACCCAGGTATAATAATGAGGTATAATAAATGAGATTAACGCCAAGAAAAAGTGTGAAAATGTTTACAATACACATATCTAGGGATTTAGCCATATCGAGCACACCTTTTAATACACTGCTGTATTTTCTTGTTGTTCTTGCACAATTATATATAT
>MJUU01011930.1:22987-56271 GCA_002080025.1 Modiolus philippinarum | reverse complement strand
AAAAAAAAAAAAAAAAAACAAAAAACAAAAACAAAAAAGCAACAAAAAAAACTAGAAAAGAAAAGCACATCTACATTTTATTGTTGTTCGTCGATATTCTCAAATTCTAGACCTTTTAATGCTTTTTTCTTTGCAAAACACAAAATGTCAAATATGACTCCGATTTCAATCGAGTTCAAATGAATGTGTTAAAGCATGCATTGAATATGCCCTTGCCAACTGAGGATTCACACGATTCTACTAAAACACAGCTGGTCACATTTTGATCAAGAGAAATGAACAGATTGACTTGCCACAAGTCCCTTTTCTCTTTGATAATATCTCTCTGATAACATTTTCCCCTTTAATATTATCAGTATTCTATCCAGCTGTTCGTGCTGTCCTCTGCAGTTTTGACTCTCTAATAGCTAATTTTTACCAGTGAGTTATAAACATATTTACACCTCAATGTTTTTATTAAAGGGGTACCACAATAATTAAATGAAAGGAAGGGACTTGGAGCAAGTCAAATGAACAGAGTAACAAGAATAAAGAAGGTAAGTTAACGTGGCATGTTTTACCATACATTAATTTTAATTCATCTGTTATTATATTATCAAAGTCTCAAGATATGTTTCACTTTGGATGTGTCAAAATTTTAAAGCAGTACTAGATAACCCGTATTTCGCACTGCGATCTGGATATGAAATATACGATTGGGGGGATTTGTAAATATATAATTTTATCTTAGTGCCAGTGAAAATAAATATTTTAATCTTACTTGTCATGAAAATAATTTAATATTTATTTGAAGAGTACATTTATTTTTTCAACTGGAAATTAATAATTCCATGTAATATTTCGTGAAAATAAATAATTGTTCGAGATATCAATGAAAATAAATTTTCTAGGCAAAATCTCCCAAGCCCACCCCCCCCTCCCCATCTTGAAAATCAAATGTGTCTGTAGTACAACGACGCACAAAATCGTTCACCAAATACCCCCCTCCGCGCGCATTATGTCAATAATAATGAACGCCTCTTCTTTTGTTTTACTACCAGATTTGACATCATATTATACGGATGTTTCCATACTTGCCAACCCCAAATTCTGCCTACATGGGTCTTGACCCAACATTCAGGTATGTAGTTTCGGGTCATGTTGAGTTAAGCCATCATGCACTGTCTCCAGAATTCTTAGGATAAATTCTGTACCATTTATTACCATACATGAGGGGGCAAGACCCTTTCTGTTAATGTGTTTTGGACATTCTCAGCTGGTTTCTATTTTTTTTTTTGTGAAATGAATCAATTTTTGACTGGTAGGTAAAAATGACAAAGATATTGCAGAAACCTTAATATTTTTTAAATAAAATAGTCTCGAAATGGGAGGTCAATATTTATAAATGTCCCGAATCCAATGGACATTTTTTTCCGAAATCATCCTGATCGAGCTAAAAATCAACCAACCCTGACTTCCCAAAAAAAAATCCCACTCCTTACTATCATTTGAATCATACAGGCGGGGAGGTGGTTGAAAAAGAACAATAGAAATTGAGCTCTCGTTTAAATGAGGTAGAAATGTTACTTTTTGGATTGTTTACCATAGATGCATCCTTATAAAAGTTATTTCCAATGAAAAAACTACTAATATTTTTCATTCCTATATTTTGAATTTATATGAAAACGTAGATTGTCGCAGGTGAACGTATAGATGCATATACAATGCACAAATCGGCATAAAAGATCAATTTAGTGCCTGTCTTTCAAAGTGGATGCCGAAAAAGGCCATCTTCAGATTTTGACCAAAATTTGTATACATATTACCAATATCCCTGTTTATCCATGTGCAAATTTTAATGTCCGCCCTTTGTAGCGTTTATCCAGAATAAAACTTCAAACATGATCTGATTTTTATTTCTTATGCATTCTTTATGAGGTTTCTTTCAGGAATTAACTTTATATAATTACATTTCATGAAAATTCATTTGAATTCCGTCAGTTTGATAGGTGAACATCGACCACGTGGCATATCAATGTGAAGTTGCAATTCCCATGAAACACATTTGACCAATTGTTCACGTGGCGGATGAATTTGTAAAAATAGAATCCCAATGTACATGGCGTACTTCCCTGTAAATAAACTTATTTTTCATATTTCGAGTTTAAAATGTAATTATAAGAATTGAATGCATTATTTTGAAGTTTCATAGGTACTATGAAAGGGTTGACCGGGCGCACATTTTTAACATGAAGCGCTACCGCGCTTCATTAAAAATGAGCTTCGGTCAACCCTTTTATATCCCAATGAAACTTCAAAATAATGCATTCAATTCTTAAGTAAAAACGAAACTGTCAACAAATCACCCCAAAAGAATTCGAAATTGTAACCACCCTTATATTACACTTCAAATACTAATTGACACGTGTCCGAACATCTTGAAATTTAATGAAGTAAAAATTCTTAAAGTCATATATGCCCCTTTAATTGCCCCATATCTTTAATTCACAGTGAGTACAAATCAATTGCAAGCTAAAAATATAATGAAAAGTCCATTTTCTCCCTACTTAAAAATTTGAAAAAGGTGGATCCTGAAAAAGGTCATATACAGAAATCAATTTCACATGCTTTATGCGATGCGTATTCATATAATTAATAATACTCCTGAATTTTGTTTCCGCCCATGCCCTTTCTGGATGGCTAGGGTTTTTTCTTTATTTTCATACAGTTTTGAATATCAGATAGAATTGGTTTTAAAACAACGTTCTATGAATAATCAACGACAATCTTATATTTCTTATATATTTGTACCATGCAGTGATCGTTGCAGCATAAGATGCATATTATGTGAAATGTAAAAAAAATGTCGCAAATTTTAGAAATTAGATTTTTTTGTCGTGGCTGTGTCGCAACACACCTTGTTCATGGTAAACAGATTTACAGGGGAGACAATATTTGTGAACTACTTCCCGGCCTGCAAACTTATATTATAAATGTACCACAGTGACTGTTACTATGAAAGAATATGCGATACAAAACTGAAGAGATACATGGAAATACAATAATGATCACCTGGAAGTCATCAGTCTTCAGTGAAATTCGTCAATTCATACTGAAACAAAAACGAAAACCGGAAAATATCAACCAAGTGCCAATCGATGAAAACATTGTTATAGTATAAACAATAAAGAAATTATTACTTCAATAAAATCAAAAATATTAATTGCAGTAATAATGACTTAATCAACAATCGCATATATATATATTGCTTGACTATTATGATGATTTCGGTTGATAGTGTTGATGTGTTAAGTTTAAACGTGAATAATTTATAAAAGCGGTTGGTCACAAGTTATCACAACTTGAATTGTCCGCTCCCAAAAACAGAAATAACAAAAACAATACTATATTATATAATTTAAATGGAATATACAAAATTGTAGTAAAAGAAACAAAGAGAAAACAGCAAGGTGTTACATTCAAACTGAAATGTAATGCAAAACAACACTAAAACTAGGTAAATTATTGCTGATGGCTCTTGGCTGTTAGTAAATAAAATGTTAAAATGTAACAGATAGTTTTACAAATTGCATAACATCTCTGAACATTTTATTGTCCTTCATTACTACGCGAAACTGAAAAGTGTATTGAGGTCACTTGAGGTTTAATGGATTGATAGTATTTCTGAATAGTCTGTTTCAGTCCGATATCCAGTGGTATTTAAACAAAAGAATGTGAGCTCTCGTTTAGAAAAGATAAAAAAGTCGATTGCATTGTTTAGGTCTGTTGTTAGGTCCTTTATAAGTTACTTATAATGTGAAATATTCCAATTTTTTCATGTGCATGTGACAGACTTCTATATATATACAAATGAGAAACAGTTTTTGATTGAAGGTACTTTGCATTTCCTCTTATAGAAACTTGTGGGTCGTAGCGTTTCTTATACCCTGACATTGACCAGAAAAAATATGCCTTTTCTTTAAATAATCATCTTTTCATGTGCCGATTTTCGGCAGGCTACATGCAGCGGTTCAGATACAATAAATTAAAAAAATGACGATATTTTGCTGTTTTACTTTCCATTTTTGTTTACAAAATCGATTACTACTCACTCATACACGTGGTTTCTTTCAATGAAGACACGCCTCTTTTTTCCTGATCAATACGTAGACTTGACCATTGAACCAATGAAATCTTGTGATGATGATTACCTTTGAGATCATGGGTATAAAAGGTAAATGGCGCTGTTTCAGGACAACATAATTTTCTTAGCAACAACGAAATTCGTTTTGGATGACATCGTTTCTTATGCAGTAATCGTCACTAAATTGGTCTATAAATGATGTATGTTAAAAAATTGATAGGTACATGCACTTTAACACCCGATAGCAATTGATTTTGACCAGTCTGTTAATTGAATATTTTTTTCACGACAGTAAATTATTTAAGAAATTCTCGTATCACTCCTTATTGCGAACAAGTTCAATCATTTTTCCCTACAGAGCAAAGGTCTGGTAATTTAATGACGTTTGAACTAAATATTGTATTCGTCTGTTTCTTTTTTTTAATCTAAGCATTTTGTCGGTTGTTTACTTTCGTCGTCATGCTCTTATTTTGATCAGAAAATGGTATAATCACAGAAGAGCTTTTCTAGAAGGGAGATAATTTTATACCACTAGATTTCCCGCTGTGTTTGGTCAGTACATCGTTAATTAATGATGCTTATCTAGTGCAGACTGTTATATTTGAAAAGATTTAGATAACAAGTTGATGGTGTAATTATTGTAATTTTATGGTTAAACAAACCAGGTGATATGTAGAACTTCTTGATTGGCATAATCGGCTCGACAAGCAATATTTATACCCCCAGGTGAATGATTGGAGGCAATTTGATTTTGTCCTGTCCTCGCGAAAAACTGATTTTATTTTTGAAAACTCTCAGAAATTGGTTCGAAATTAAAGATAATTTCTTCGTCCTTAGATGTTTTTGACTTTTCTTTTGATCGTTTTAGTTGTTTGCTTTCCCCCAGACTGCACTGAAGAGGCATAAGTTGCCGAATGGCCATCTGCAAATAATATTTCTACAGTACTAGTGACAAGGGCTTTAGTTATATATCTGTAGTACTGGTGACACGGGCTTTAGTTATAAATCTATATCTATATATTTAAAGATACTGACTGACATATGTTCTTGTACATTTTAGAAAAAAACTCGGCAGCGAATATCTTTTACATTATAAGGATGCTTGTTTTTTAATGTTGTGTATCTCCGCTTTTCAGGCTATACCAATTCGAAGACGGATAAAAAAAGATGACAAAACAAAATAATACGGAGAAAGAAAGTAACGGAACAAACAGAAAAACAGGAGACAAGATGACAAAACAAAATAAGATAGAGAAACAAAGTCACGGAAATGGAAACAAGAAACAAGCAGAAAAGGAAAATAATCTTCAAGAAAGCGATTTGATAAGACGAAAAAATAAGGCGACAGATGCAGACATGGAGACAACGAAATGAAAAAAACAGATACATGAAAAATATGAAAGGCCTTTGGTATTATGATGAGGTTTACAGGGAAAAGAAAGAAGACCAAAATAGAAATAGACAATTTTTAATTATATGATTATACTCTCACTCCTTACGTCTTTTAAGGTATTTTTTCCAGAGTTTTAGCTGACATAGCATAAAACGCCATGCGAGCTTACGCTCTCACTTGACGTCCATTGTCCGTCCGTCTGCCTTTCATAAATACTCACCTGAAACCAACCGTAGCGTGAATCATTATCAGGGAATACTGTATATGGCCTGATTTATACTTTCAAAACAATATCCATTACTCCAGGGGCAAAACAGCAAGGCCGCTTTTTCTAAGATTAGACCAATGAGGACACATATCTATGATTGCAGATAACTCAAAGTCGTTAAAGATAGTAAAGATATGACAATGGTTGAATAATCCACAAGAAAACTCCATAACCTGGTACTAATAACGACATTGATAAAATCAGTACAGTCAGCAACCAAAAGCGTTAGTGCATAAGATTTTTTATCAACGTCATTACGTCGGAATACGAAGAAAAGAAGAGAAAGCCATCCTGTTTGTTCTTGATAATTTTAGCGTTGCAATAGACACGCATGTTATAATACAAATTTTGGAGGAAACACTGGGACATGTTGTATGTTTATGTCAATCAAAATCTTGGGACAATATTACCCCATCCCATATTCAATATTTCAACATTCACAATCTTGAGGTAATATTACCCCATCCCATGTTCAACATTTCAACATTCAAAATCTTGGGGTAATATTACCCCATCCCATGTTCAACATTTTAACATTCAAAATCTTGGGGTAATATTACCCCATCCCATGTTCAACATTTTTACATTCAATATCTTGGGGTAATATTACCCCATCCTACTTTAACGTTTTATCAATCAAAATCTTGGGGTAATATAACCCCATTGTATATACGATCAACGTTATATTAATCAAAATCTTGCCATGCAATGTTGAATGTTATCTTGGGGTAATATTACCCCATCCGATGTTTGGTGTTATGTCAACATACAAAAATTGAGTCACTATGGTCTGTTTTTTTATTGAAAACCCATAAAAAGGACACTGTAGATTTTCCTTTTTTTTTTTGGACGCCATTATATGTATGAATATGCTGGATTCCATACCGGTGTACCTAGTCGATGCTAGTATATTGAAAAATTTCACGATATATTGAAATACCGGTGTATCGTTACACCACTAATGAAGACCACATACGATGGATAGTAATCCCTATGTGTTGACTCTACTTAGGGCAGGCAAAACAAAAAATGTAAAAATACACGAAATGTACTAAGTACACATTAAAAAATAAGTAAAAATGTCGAAAAGGAACAAGAAGGAAGAATGCCCAATGTTTCAGATCGTCAGATCGTCGGGCTTTCTTCTTGGGACAAGCAGGCAAAAAATTGAAAAAAAAAATTGATGGAAAATAGAGAAGCCTAAAATGTAGCTAGCAAGTGACATGTAACAGAAATCGTCTGTAAAAGTATTTACTTAATCCGGAATATTACCAAAAGCGAAAATAAAACTTTTGTATTCTGTACTGTGCAAACATGTAATTTCAAATAAGAAGTTAAATCATAAAATAGACTGTTTATTAACATTCATGCCAAATTCTAAATATAGTCTGGGGTTTCAATTTGTAGCTGTTTATCTTGTTCTGCAAAAAGGGTCTGAGTGTTACCTTAAATCTGTTTCTATACTTCAATAACCAAATGACTCTCCATAGCACATGAAAGTGCATCAAAATCTACTACACCAAAGTTATTCTCTACTCAGACACTGACATTAAGACTGCACCATACAATTAATATATGACCACAAAATTTTGTGATAAGATAAAATTAACAAAAATTAAATAATACCTCTTTTATCTTGAATTGAGGAAAGGGGGATGTCCACATTCTGTAAAATGAGGACCTTTTCAAAGCATTTCTTGATGAAATCTTATTTTTATACTGCTTGAAGATAACAGAACTTTTGAGAACTGTATGGTAAATACACAATATTGCAATGTGGCATCCTGTCACCATGGAATGTAACATAGTCTTCAAACCAGTTCATTGCAGACAGATACTTTGTTGTTCTTTGACGAAATATCAAGGAGGATGGATTTAATACACCCCTAAGGAACATTTTGCGCTTTCGATAGTAAACACTTTTACTTATTCCAAATAATTTCATAAATGCATACTGACAGACTGATATCCCCCTTTCTATTAGAAAATACATTTCTTTATTCACATTTTTTTTGTTCCAAAAATTTGTCAAAAATAACTGGTGACGTTGATCTGGCTTTTTTGCCCAATAGCTTATATGCATATTTTTAACATCCCGAAATTGAAATGAACTTAGACAATTTCTCGCACAGCATTCTTCTTTTAAGATCTCCATCATCTTTGATGTTCTTGTATGCTTATCTAATTGCCTCTGGGCTATATCTGAAAAATATATGTTGTTATTGTATATATATACAACATGTATAGACAATATACATGTATAGACAATATATAGACAATATATATTTAGTGTCTTTAGATATCAACTGTATTTGTACAAGCTTAAAGGCTAATATGAACAGATTGATGTGCAGGCCTGTAGGTAGATCTTCTCATGCTGATCACTTTTACCCCATGACCATGTCAGATATTTTATATCTGTTGAAAACGGTTTTTGAGTTATTTGCCAAAAACAGCAATTTACCCCTATGTGATATTTTTATTAACAGCAGCCATGCTATCGGACTCATTAGATACAATTTTGAAACTAGATAACCTGTTAGTGTTAATGGATATGATATAGGTCAAGTTTGGTTAAATTTGGATCAGTGGTTTCAGAGGGGAAGATGTTTAAAAAAAAGTTTACGACAGACAGACGAACGACGGACGCCAAGTGATGGCAATAGCTCACATGACCCTTCCGGTGCATGTAAGAACTAGTACAACTAGAGACTTAAAGACTGAGCCTGAATTGCTCAAAATGCTTCTTATATATAAGCACTGTGTAAGATCTGAAGGAAATGAGTATGCTTTTTAAAGGACCTTTCATACATGAACATCATGTAAAATTTGCTTCAGTTGGTTCAGAAGAGAAGATGAAAACTTGATTTATCACATGTGATAAATCAAGTTTTCATATGTGATAAATCAAGTTTTCATCTTCTCTTCTTCAATTGGATATTTTTGTAATCAGGTCAACCTTAAAAAAAATATTTGTTTGCTCAGTGTTTATTGACCTACCCATAAAAAACCTACCTACCCCAAAAAATTTTACGGACATTTCCCAGACAAAAATTTTATTACTCTATTTTTCCTGTTTTTGTCGAAATTCTAACCACTTATAATTAAAAATACTAAGGCTTCATTCCGTGTATGGCACCCGGTTGATGTCCTTAATACTGGATCTGGCTTAATTCCTATTTTTGATATTTTTGGAAAAGAGTACTTCTTTTTGGACAACTTTTGGATTATGGCTTTCCATATTATTTGATTTAAATGCTGCTGATGAGAGGTTACTCCTTGAAACATGTGTACAGCATAACGAAATTTACTGTTTTTATGCAACTTCGGTATTTTTTGTATTGAACACATTTTCTTTAAAATTAACCGCTTTTTGACATCTTCTGAGAAAAAAAAAATTACCTGTCTACTCACATCCAAAACTGATAGTCGATAAACAGCAAATAAACATTTTATTAAGGATGGCCTCAATTATCAAAATATATATGGGCCTTTTCAAAAAATCATTTGGTCCGCCCTTTGGTTTCGGCAATTAATTACAATGAAGTAGTTCCGGTTATCAACCCAACACGACAAGTGTTGTTCATCCTGAACACAGTTCATAACACTGTCCATGTTACCATGTCATTGTTTACTATGACACTGCAGTAAAATGTATCCAACGCCTAAATTGTGTATTCAAGTACTGACTACTTGGCTGCCACTGGTGAATACCGTCGGGGACTAACAGTCCACCAGCAGAGGCATTGACTCAGTGGTACCAAATAACTAAATACCGAAGTTATACTGTGAATTTATTTTCTGCATATGAGCATTATTTTAATTGGGTAATTTTGACAGAAACTAGAGCTGTCGCCGAATTGCAGCCAGGTATACCCCCCTAATTGAACCCTGGATCAATACGGCAAGGGTAAATTTAAGTGTGTGTGGACACAATACAGTTGTGGACACAGTACAAATGTGGACACAATGATGGACAAAATGATATACCTCCCCCGTTTTTCCTGAAAATATTAAAAGACAAATTATCTCCCCTTTAAAATACTACCTCATGCACATCTTCAGGTGGTTTACTAAAACTGCAATATTTCAGTCAAATCCAAGCAGTGGTTTAGGAGAACATGCGCTGACAAGGTTCACCTCCCCCTTTTTCCAGAAAATATTCAAAGACGAATTATCTCCCCTACAAAATTTTGGGCACCATCTATACAACTTCATGCACATCTTCAGATAGTGTACTCCAACTGTGTAACATTTCATCAAAATATAAGCAGCCATTTAGGAGAACATAAGCTGACAAGGTTCGCCTCCCCTTTTTACCAGAAAATATTCAAAGACAAATTATCTCCCCTTACATATTTCGGGCAGCCACCATAAAACTTCATGCACATCTTCAGATAGTGTACTACAATTGTATACCATTTCATCAAAATCAAAGCAGCCGTTAAGGAGAGCATGTGATTACAAGGTTCGCCTCCCTCTTTTTTCCAGAAAATATTCAAAGACAAATTATCTCCCCTTAAAAATTTTGGACAGCAACCATATTACTTCATGCACATCTTCAGATGGTGTACTACAACTGTGTAACATTTCATCAAAATCCGAGTAAAGGTAGCTGTTTAGGAGAACATGCGCTGACAAGGTACATGGACGGACAGACAGACAGATAGAAGGACAGACAGACAGACAGATGGAGGGACAGACAGACGGACGGACGGATGGACGGCCATACGGACGGACGGACAGACAGACGGACGGACAGACAGATGGACGGACAGGGTGATTCCTGTATACCCCCAAAACTTTGTTTGCAGGGGGTGTAATAACAATAGAACATACATTTCCTTACTTTGGACAAATACTTGAAGTCTATATTTTCAGACCCGCCGTGCGCGGTCCCGGCTGATGAATAGGCCCGCAGCATCCTCTGAGCTTGGAGTATGAGTCTTCCTAACAGAGGACCCCGAGGGAACCCCGGGATATAGAAATAGGACCTAGTATCTCCGGCTTGCGGGGTGTGACCCCTCCTAAACGGAGGCTGACCCCGAGGGTCCCGGGATATAGAAATAGGACCCATTCCGTGGTTGTGCGGGATTAATAAATACACAACCCATCTTTCGGATGGGATGTAAACTCAGGTCCACGTGTTGGAAGAAATGCAACGCTTCCTGCACGTTAAAGAACCCTTGTAGCAAGCTTTTTTTTGAGTGGTCCGTAGGTGATCGGCTACAAGGCTAAATTATCCGCCCTTTTTGATTTCACCCTACTTTTCCAGTGGCAGTCAGAATTTCCCGTCCCATGACCCTTTCCATACCCCAAAGTGATTATTTATTAACAAACTTGTTCTCGTCTTGATATAGCTGAAATATTGCTGAGTAGACGTTAAACAATATTTAATCAATCAATCAATATATTTTCAGACAATCAATAATACACATGTATCTTGTGATTAAAATTGTATGTAAAAATCCTCACACTACTGGTATTGAAATACACTAAAAAAGAATGTAGTATATACTGAGGTGTTGGTAATTGTCAGTTATAAATGACAGAAAATTTTACCTGACTGAATTCAGTGGATACATTTAAAACATTTATTCTTATTTCAAAAACTTTAATATAGCAAAAATAAAACTAACCCTTTTATTTGCAAAAAGCGGATAAACAGTGCATTTAGTTTACCCAGGTAACTTAGGGGTTTGAATAAAACGTACCTGTACAGTGTCAGTGGTGTTCCGTAGAACACTGTAACATTCATCAAATATTCAATCATGCATTGCATTGGCAAGATGTATAAAATTAGTAATAGCAAATTTACCCGGAACGCTCCGAGATTTTTTCCGGTTTTACTCTCTCCCGACAAATTTATTCGGAATACAATCCTCGGTGTTTTTCGTCCAGTCATTAGAGAAACAGTTTTCACAACTTTAACACGATAATTATGAGATTTCTCGCATCTCGTTAAATAAATTTTCAAATATTTAAAAGCTCGGCAAGCCTCGCTTTCAAACATTTGAAAAATGTATTTAACTCGATGTGCGAAATTTCATAATCAACTAGTTCTTGTTGGGGAAATTATATTTTTTAACACAGTTTTATTATTTGTAACAAAATATTTCTTTTCAAGTATAATAATTTGGTATAAAAACCCAACTTCGGGTCATGTGTTATCTTATATTTAATATGTCTATATTATTTTATAATAATTCATATAAAATTCTCGAATTTCCATCTAATATTTGGTATACAACTAACAACCGAAGAATGATTACTTGAAGGGGAAGAAATATTGGTCCCTTCACCCCAATTCCGCATTTTTTCTAAAAAATTTCTGTTTCGTGGACGGCAAGATCTTTTACAAAACCACTTAAACAAACGCCCTTTCTGGTTCACGGAGATTTTTAAGCGTCTCTCGGGTCGCAACTGACACCCTTTCCTGTTTTCGACGGTGCGCCTGTCTGTGAAGATCCCGTTTCCCGCTTATAAAACCAATCTGTTTCTACAGAGACGTACAAAAGTAATCGCCTGTCCGCTTTTTTCATCACATATTCTATGTAAAACCACATTTAAAAGAATATTTTGAAGCCATTTCTTAACCGATTTCTTTCAAATTTGTATCATAAAATAAATCAATTTTCATTGTTTATTTTTGGATATAATTTTCTTATTTGTCAATTCAGAGAATGGATAATTTAAACTCAAATAAGACGACATTCGATATTACTTGCACATATTTGGATTTTCCACAACAAAACTTTTATTTTCTGTTTAAATTATTGAAGCTTTTAAAATCAATTCAAAACTGCCTGAAATTATCTGATAAACAGTGAAAACTATATGAAAATCGGACATGAAATGGCTTCACAATATTTCAGGATGGACATGATATCTTAGCCTTTGGGTTTGAGATCAGCCTATCTCGCCCTTTCCCTTGGGATAGATACTATATGTCTCAACCCAAGGGTGAGATAAGAAATTCACGTGATCATAGATGTATTAGCCAATAGGCTAATACATCTATGACGTGATGAAATACATTATGAAGTCGTCGACGTCATAGTTAGTTGCAAAGATATGGCGGACGATAACACAATTCTGGTTGTAAAGAAACTTGTATTTTGCATATAACTGAGGAAAAGAATAAAAAAACACCGTTGAAAATGTAAGATTAAGGAATCTCAGACATCCTCGGGTAAAATTTCAATGGTTCTCTGACTCGGCAAGCCTCGTCATAGGAATATTGCAGTCTTACCCTTTGGGTGTCTGAGATTTCTCGATCTTGCATTTTCAATGGTATTAGATTGAATTAATCTTTCAGAAGTGTAACAAATTTCGTCTTTTCTCGAGTTGAGAGGGAAAGACGTAGAATTTTAAAACGAGTCTTCAACACAGTGAGGAACCTCACAACATAAAGCAAGCTCTAAATGCCCCCTTCCCTACAAAAAAAAAGTAAAAAGTGAATAAATCAATGGAAACAAACCACATCCAGTAAGCTTTAGTATATATATATATAAATACATATTATCAATATATACGTTATCATAATATGTATCACACAACGGCAGTAGAATACCGAAGGAACAAGGGAAGCGATGACTACAAAAATCGAAGTCCAAAGACATGGCAAAAACGGTAACAGATAAAAACAAAGACAAAACAAGGACGTGAGACAGCTACAATGCACGGAAATAAAAAGATAACATTAAGAACTAAGGCACTCATAGTGTGAACTCCCATGAAAACGGGAGGCTATTCCGAAATTTGTTAATAGATCGCCTGTGATTTTAAGGCATAAGAAGAGACAATATATTTGTTCATGGAATAGTTCACACAAAAATTAGTTCTGATCTAAATCATATCTAATTCTATCAAACAATAATATCCATACCGTATAAAAATCAATCGGATATTTGTTTCTGTAATTGATTTTTGGCAAATGGATCGGAAATTCTTAGGGATTCAAACAATACCATTAAAATATCAGAAGACATTTTAAAGAGATTAATGCATTTTGTCATTTGATAAAAAAGATTCTGAAGCTCATTAAAGTGACCATTAATGATATGGTTAAGACAAAATGCCTATTTACTAGTTCAACTGAGATCTTTAATCACTTAAAGTTGTCTTAATGACTTTAAGTATAAAAATACATACTGGCTTGCGTGTTGTAAATAAATCCTTTTCCCCAGGTGGCTATACGACCACATTATTTGTTCAACTGTGTAATTTAATTTTGTGAAATTTCCTATTATAATTAAGTTAAACTATGATGCATTATTGCAAACAAAAAATTACCCAATTTTTGGTCCATATTATTACCAAAACCTAATTCAAAATACCCCAAAACGACAACAGAATTTTCCAGAGACGGCATCTTGTTATTAGTTATATATATGTTACATGGAATCCGTGTAATTAGGGATTACGTGTAATCCCTGACTGAATCAGGGATTTCATTAAATCCCTGGCCGATTTGGAGAATACATGAAATCCATAAAAAATGCTAGGGATTACATGCAATCCCTGATTTTTTTCAACATTTGTACACGTTTTTTTTCTGAAAGTCGTTGCTGGGGATCATCTTCTGATGAAAATTGGCATATTCAACACAATTGTAAAATATTTGACGGCTATATTAAATTTTTTTCAGTCGAAGGTGTAGGGAAATTACAATATATACAATTTCAGTATAAATTACGAATCCAAACTTGGTAGTGTTAAAATTTAAGATACTTTACAATCTTTATTTGCAGACAAAAGACTCATTAGAGTCATAGCAATATAGTACAAAAAGAACATGATACTAATACATTTAACCAACAATAAAATTACGAGAAAATAAGCAGTTACCCAAATACAAGAAAATATATCTGCATTTAAAATATAAGAGTAAGCAAAAATTATGTCGTAAATTAAGAACAGTAACACAAAGAAACAGTAATGTAGAATGTTTAATAATGCGCCCCCTTTTAGTGATATCTTGGAAAAATTCCAAACCTTAAAAAACACTTTTTTGTAGGGGACCACCCAAATACTATTGTGGCTTAGATTGATTTTATTGGACGAGTAGTTTCAGAGATGAAGTTTGAAGGTTTTTCCCCTTATAGCATAGACTAGAAAAACAGCTTTTTCTGCAGGGGACCAACAAAGGACTATTGTGGCAAAGTTGTGTTTCAAATGGCCCATTAGCCTCAGAGGAAAAGCTCACCCAGGCAGGCTACTGAATGAAATGTTGTTCTTATTGATTTTCATAATACTGAAAATTTCCATTTTTACTTTTATTTTGAATTTGAAAATTATCCATTTTTTCAATTATTTTAACTCTGAAAATTTGATTTTTGCTCTTTGTTTTATGAAATGAAAGGCATTAATTATGAGACCTGCACAAATTAATTCAATAAATTTCATATTTTGTTTTCAATTAAGTTATATGAGGCGTATGACATTTGCGCGGATTTAATATATTTCAAATTTTTCATTTGCGGCGATTTTTTTTTTTTTTTTTTTTCATTTGCGTCGATTTTTTTTTTCTTAAGACACAAGTAAATTAAAATGCATAAAAAGAAGATATGTTGGTTAAATCTGGAAATAAGCGGTGTTGAAATACCGAAAGTGTATAAATGCCTCACTTGGAAAAATACTTCATTTTCGGTATTTTGTTACTTTTTTACATTTAATTTTTGAAATGGAAAAAGTTGCAAGTTGGAGCTCAAAAGTTGAGATTAAAAAAGATAAATAATTACAAAATATTTCTACAATACTTTAAAATATTGGATTAATCTGGCAATAAACTTGTACCATACTGATACCAATGTAGTACCAAATCATTCTGTTGGTATAAATATGTATTTAGTTTAACACTTGCATCTTTTCTTCCATTTGTATCAACCCTTGAGCTTTATTTTTAATCCGTGTATGTTTTTTTGTGTAAGTAAATTACATCAGTATAGTGGGGACAAAATGAAGAATTATCTGTATTTGATATGAAATTAACAAGCAAAAAATCGGCGAAAATGAAAGAAGAAATCGACGCAAATGAAAGAAATAATCGGCGCATTTGCAAAACGCTGGTATGTGAGAATGAAATGTTGCTGTCTTACCTTCGTAAGGGATAGAAGTCTTCTCTGGTTTTCTTAACATTTTGTACTTGTAACAAATTATACTTGATATAATTTGGTAAATCTTTGTTTTTGAAAGATATAATTTTTTAATGTCCTTTTGGATTTTAAAGAGTTCTTCTTTGAAAATTATTTCTGTTTGATCTATAATCATTATAAACCTTTATCCACTATATTATCCTAAGAATTAGTGGTTTTGACATCTCAAACTAAACTCACTGACAAGATTGGGTGGAATTCAACGAAAAACAGGGTATTTTTCAAGATTTATATTAAAAAATAGTCGGACAAAGAACAATTATACTCTTTAATTTTATGTTAATTTCAGATTATTTTTTTAGAGATATGTTAAAATAGATAGTTCTTATTATTACAGTACAATCAGATTTGGTAGATATTGCATCCTAAAACGTTTTTTTCTTTGAAAACAAACCATAAAAACCATTTGAAATGTTTTTTGATTTGGAGTTTTGGGGGTCAGTGAAAACGTATAAATTTTCCAAGACAAATCAGAGATTACATGAAATCACTGGTAAAATTCAGGGATTACACGTATTCCCTGATTACACAGATTCCCTTTAACATGTATATCCTTTTTTTACGATATCACAGACATATATTTATCCAACTTCTTTAAAAATCACTATTGCCGGTTATCCAACTTTTTATTTTAGCAACTAAAGCGTGTTTATTTGGTGCTATACGCTAATCATCATGTAAAATAACCGGCGCTTTGCATTTTATTTCCGCCGACGTTTTCTTTCATTTGCGCCGATTTTTTTTCTTTCATTTGCGCCGATAATTTTCTTTTCATCTGCGCGAATTTTTTACTACTGAAATTGAAATCAATTATGAGAAAAAAAATCATTTGTTCAAACTCAAATACGTTTACTCAAAACGAAGAAAAGAGTCGCTAAAGGTCTCGGAATTGAAAATAATTGCACAAAACGAAAAAATGGAAAGGAAATCCAGCTGTTTTTGCTAATACATATTTATACCACAAGACGTCTTTACGTTCATCGGTATCGGTTGGTACAGTACCATGATTAACAGTTTATTAAGTCATATTAAACCAATATCTCCACTGTATTATTGAACTTTTTTATATCTTTATTTTTAATTTCAACTTTTAAGCTGGGGCCGTGTCAACGAAGCTGTCTTAAGACTAAAATATGTCTTAAGATGGTCTTATGGTATGTTTTAGTCCTAAGTCAGGTTAATGAACGTGTCCTAAATTAAGATATATCCTAAAATCAATCCTAAATTTAGGACATCAAAAGAGGTGTCCTTAAGAGTGTCTTAAGTTAAAATATCGACCGAAAAGCAACTTTTTTATCAATTTCAATAGCTCAGATTCGGAATTAACTGCTAATTTTCGTTGATACAATAACGAATTTTACACACCGATATTTATTTACCTTTCCGTCAAACTTGCACGATTTTATTCTTTGACCCTGTGTTACATGACACCGTTACATCTTGATTTCAGTTCAATTATGTAAACTACATCTATATAATACATGTATTGATTAGAATACAATACCCCCAACTTTCGTTCATTACATTTGATGCAATTTCATTTCCCATACACCATAATAATCATTTTATAATTATTACAATCAGTTTTAACTTAATTATTCCAAAAAATATAAGTTGATTCCATACTTTATTTTATCACTTACAATATTAAATATTCGTTGCATAGTTTAAAACTGTTATAAACTTCGGTAGTATGTCGTATATTATCATTTATTTTTAAAATCAATTTGAAAATATTCTTATTTAGGATACTAATTAGGACATCCTAAATTAGGATAGTCCTAAGATAGCTTTCTTATACAATCTAAGACACGTAAAACATAAAACTTGCAATATTTTCTAAATGACAGCTTTATCAAATATGTATAGTTATAGTTCATTGATAAAAATCAGACTCTAGTCCAATAGTACATGTAATTCATCAGAGCATGACCAAAAAGCCATTTTTAACAGAAAACTTACAATTTTTCCGAATTTTAGAAAAAATCTTTCAAAATAAGGTGAACTAGCTTTGTCCCTTGTATGATTTTGTATTTTTTTAAATATTCTCTGATAACTTTTACACATCTTTTGCTTTTGGGGGTTCAGAATTAAATGTACATTAAACGAGAAACATGTTGCATGTAAATGTCTCTGAAATCCTAAATCTACATTTAAACGTTTTAAAATTTAAACAACAACAAAACAAAAAATAAAGAAACATCCAAATTTATGCATGAAGCCGTATTTATATATTTAACATTGTTATGTATGTTCTTTTGTACTTTGGGATGTTTTGTAGTAGTTCATATTATCTCCTCGGTAAATACAGTGTAATAACTAATGTTAACCTGTATCTGAGTGGTTACTTACCAACAAAATGACATTGTTTCATTAATAATAATATACACATCAATTTATTGATAAAGGTCATCTTTGGAAATGGAGACAAAATGGAACTTCTCCTACACAATTTTGACGCCGAAAGCTGTGGTTTGTCAGATGGAGAAAAAAGAAATTCAAGGTTGTCAAAGCACTCAAGGACATTGTTTAAAGATGCTTTTGGAAAAATAAAGGGTATGCAAATAACTCGGCTTGAATTATTTATATCGTATATTATATGCTTTTTGCGAAAAAGTATTTGAGAGGATCGCCGATTTAAGGCTTAAAACGTTGGATGTATAATATTTCCAAAAAAATTTAACAGCTGTATTTTTATTTTTGAATGTCACACAATAACAGTTGATAAATGCCAACTGCCAATATTACGACGGAATGTTTTCATGGCCAATTACGTATTTCGTTTTGCCGGATAATTCTATTATTTCCTTTTTTTCGCATTTCTTTTCTTTCCTTTCTCCTTGATCATTTTATTTTTTTTCTGTTTTCACGGTGTAGTATATTGATATATTTTGGAAGTTATTTTATTATGTTTTTTTTTCGAGAAATATCTTGAGTTGTAAAGCAATATTTCAATACAATAATGTCTCGTTTTATATATTAATGAGGTAATATTTTTTTTATCATTTATTTCTTCATTTTAAACACGTGTACAGCATAACGAAATTTACTGTTATCCTGCAACTTCGGTATTTTATATTTAATTTACTTGAAATAATATATATCGATAAAATAAAATAAAAATAATTATTCTATAATATATAAATACTAATGGTAAAAATTGCATTGACATTAAAATGAATAAAAAAGGATATTCACTCGATAGGAAGGATATTCACTCCATGAAAAGGATATTCACCGCGGGAAACGTCACGTGCGACATATTTTTAGAAAAAGGGAAATCCCGTTTTTATATCGTCCAATCATATTGCTATGTAACATTGTCGCGTGACAACGTCATCGGCATCACTAGAAACAGAATGGCTACATCTAAAGAAAAGACGATTCGCTTGTATTGATCAGCGGAAAATGGTACAAATATGGAAAACACAAAACACTTAAAATACTTAAAAAGCCAGCGGAACACTGGTAAAGTCGTTCACACAATATTTTGGGAAAAAATCTCACTACGGTTCGGATGTCGACAACACATATCGCAGAATCGTCGCACATTATACAGATCCATTATTACGGATAAAAAAATATTTTTTTGAATAAAGTTTTTAAAGAACGTTCGCTGGTTGCATAAAAATGTCAATCCCCTCCCTTCTCCACATCCTCCCACCAGTGTGGAACAATCGGGAAAAGATTAATGACGAAGCTGACTCTTTTAACGAACATCTGTTGTTTAAAGCCTCGTCAGAACAACTAAATGGCGACAGCAGAATAATTCAAAAATCTTATTGGTTACTAAATACTAGTATTACTAAAAGGTTGCAAATAACACTGATCGTTCTTTGAAAAAGGCACATACTAGTATCACAGAACATATCAAACCTTTTTTCGATTTACAAGCAAATACTTTTCAAGTACTGAGTTCATTCACTTCATATTATTTTGGATCTCAAATTTCCTTTGAAAACAAATAACGTATAGTTCTATCTATATGATTTACATGTACATTTCCTGCAAGTCAAAAGTTGAAAACTCAATGTTAGCTAGAATCTGAGAATATCTGAGAGTAAAGATTATAATTAAAATATATTTATTGTTCTACTTATCCACAAAATATTTTTTTCAAAAGTATATATTTCATTTATTTTATGTAATGTCCAAAGTCATCCATAGAAAATTTCTAGGTGTATGGTATAATACATGATAACTAAAGAATTATTATGTATTTATCGGATAATAGAATAAAACAGTTACTGTCTTTAGTTTCGGTAAATGTGCAGTGTTATTGACTTTTGGGAAAACAGATATTCACCTCGCCATGCGGCTCGGTGAATATCTGTTTTCCCAAAAGTCAATAACACTGCACATTTAGCTCAACAAAAGACAGTAACTGTATAATATTACTAGGCATTATTTATTTGTAAACTTATGATATTTCTTAATATTAGAAAGAAACGTTTCTGCAGGGACTGCTTGCTTTAAAAATTTGTTTCGGATACTTAAAGGTGAATCTTTTAGAATGCATTTCTATTTTATAAAATATATTAAAAATGCCGAATGCATATCACATGCCAATGTAGTACTGCTGAGCGTATGGCGTATGTGTAATTTTGCTTGTTTGTTTTGTATTCTTTCTTTTTTTCGTTTCTTTGCTTTGTTTGTTTTTGCGGCTAACTCCCAGATAAACATGTAAACATGATGTATTTTATGTCCGATTTGTCAATTTTGAAAAAAAATGTTCTAACTTTGACATTTTTGAACGTAAATGTTTATACGGAAAGATTTGCTTCGAAGATATCGTTAAAAATATTCTCAGATTTTTTCAGGATGCTATGACAATTTGAATCTAGCATTTTTCATATTTTTTTTTAACTTTTGAACAAGATTATTATCAGTTTTACGGGAATAATTATGTTCCATATTGAAAAAAGTGAATCTCTCAGCCTCTTAAGAAATCCCTTTCCAGGAATTCGACGGAATTCTATACCATTATTTAAAATGTAAACTAGGCAACAGGTCTATTAGTACTTCATCTAGTCTATATGTTACAGTAAAATTTATATAATACTATATAGTATCTGAAAGTTTTCATTACCCGGTGTCGAACAATATTTAATAGTTATGTCATAGTTTAGGCCATACAAAATGAATTCTTGTTCGTCAGACCCATTCGCTTCCTTGTTTATCGTAATATGAATGAAATACATGTTTATCCATTTGTCCTAAACATTTTGTCCTCACTTCGTAGTTTTCAAAAAAAAAAATCTTAAAAAAATAAAAAGGAAAGATAAGAAGAAGAAGGAAATAGCTTTGATCGATCACTTGATTAAAAAGAACAGCAACTTATGATAATATTGTGACTGGCTTGCCCGTCTAGACACTTATAACTCCTCAACATCTTTTTTATTAACTACAAATATACAAAATGTTTAGAAGTACATGAATACTATCTTTCTGCTTATGCATTAAATCTTATCCAAAAAAGGTTTTAACAGGTCATAACAAAATTATTTCAAATGCTTTAAGATAAAAATTTCAACCAACGAATTTGAATGCAATTTTGACTGAATTTGACAATTTGTGTAGGTTCTCGTTAAAATTCCTCGTACCACGACCCCAAAACCGTCATTTAAAAGGGCAATTTTTTATACAATCCCAACTAAAAATGATTTTGATACATACAATTATACTATACAACACTGAAATTGTGTTACAGGTGAGTGTGTTGAAGTGCATGTCTCCAATTTGCAGCCGCCAGCGGATGAAAGGCTTTTCAGGGAAATTGATAGAAGCCATGTGGAACAGATTAAGAGTTCTCTTAGGACAACAGATGCCTGCTACATCATTTTCGTTGGAAATATTGTTGGAATCGAGAAGTCGTTAATAGCACAAAAAAAGCTCGTAAAGAAGGGAAAATACATAGTAAAAACACTGGGAGGTAACCACACAAGGACGGCCATAAAAGAGCTTCTTGAGGAAAACAAAACAAAATATGAGCATTTGAAGATCATCCGATGCCGGCTTTACTGTAATTTGCCAAGTGTTGATGCTTTAAAGATTGGTTTTGACCACAATGTTTCGAACGAGCTTGGCAAGCCTACAAGTGCCGAGGATTTGCTCATATTATTCAGAAAAGAGCTTCGCAGGATACATACGTGCTCATTGCAAAATGTACCCGTATCAACCATTCAATTGTGGCATAAAAATCTCTGCCACATACTAAATATTGATGAAAAAAAGCAGAGACCTGCATAACAGATATCAAAAGATATTATCTATAGCAAGGTCAAGCAAGAAATGTTGGAAAAAATTATTTCTGTTCTGGAAATGTATAAAGGAAGAAAATTTTCAAACCAGCCAAGGGGACCCATCAAGGTGTACCATCTCAAGAAGCTAGGGTCCATGAGCAATGAAGAGAGATTGGATCATTTGAAAAGGCTAAAAAAATCTAAAGACTGGAAAGATATGCCAAAAGACAAGCCTGGGTAAGAGTCACTTTTCCATTAAGATATCGCATAGTAACTTTTTGTTTATGTCATTTAGACATTTGATATGATTCTCTAATTTCATTTTTAAATCATTTGACAAATTTTTTATCTTTTAAATTATTTATTATAATAGTGTTTTAGTTAATGACCCCCTCATTGGAGTATCAGGGATCAGTATTAATTTAGGGAAAATATGTTACCTTTAGTAATTTTTCACGTAATACTGTTATCGGTTGACGAAAAAAAGGAGTTATTTGTAAAAATCGTTGAGAAATACACATAGCAAATGATTCCCTAATAAACAGGTTATCAATAAACTAATGAGAAGACTCATGCAGGAAAACAGCAATTTAAACCGTTACGACATGAGTTTTGTATGGAAATTTTAGTTTTCATATGGGGGGATCGGGTGGAGTTGAAACCCCATTTTCGGATATACTTAAATAACCTGCAAATTAAAGTTTAGACAAATATTGAGAAGAAGTGGCAAAGTATAGATTTGAAACTGTTTTCCTGAAGCTGTAACCGCTGGTGTTTTGAAATATTAATTTTCCCATGTTTGTAATTGATATGTGTATTTTAATTAAAATGTTAAGTGATGACATTTAAATCTTAAATAATGATAATTGTCAGGGGCAGTTAAAACAAGAAACATCTACAATGGCAAAAAATTACAATTACATGCCAGGCACTTAAACAGGAAAAACACAAAAAGACAAAAGACAAACGTAATAGTTAAAATAAATACAGAAGTTACTGTGAATTTAATTTCTCTATATGCGCATTTCGGCAACTTATGTTTTTTCAATGCAGATAAAATCTAAACGTTTGGAAGACCATATAAAAAAAGACGACATGAACTTGGGACAGCCGGACTTGGTAACAGCACTTGCAAAAGCCAAACGTAGCGTTAAATCGGTTTATGAGTGCCAAAACATCCCCTTTATTTGTCCCGTTTTCTTATAGTGTAATAAACATGTATGCAATCAAGCATTTGATTAACTTATGTGCATATTCATATTTTCTTAATCACTTAATCGCTGATACAACTACATTTTAATGATAGAATTGATAATACAAACCAGTGATGAAAATTTACAATTCACACTATATATGTATATATTATAATGAAGTTGGACGAAGTTTTTGTAACCATGTAACAATCTGCATGTTTAATCCATATTCAAAAACATTCCCACGGGAGAAAAAAAATTACGGTATTATATTTTTGAGATAGAATTTTACATAAATACTATCCAAAGGAACATATTTACATGGGAAAATGGTATCCAGGGATAGATTAACAGCGATGTTTTTATCTCATTAAAATAATATCCACTAGGGACACTTTTCTTTGGGACAAAATGTGTGTTTACATATCGTTTTTAACTGATATTTTGATATATTGTGATGTATTTTTTTCAGAAAATCAAAAGCTAATACACAGCTTATAGATGCAGGGAGTAAAGCAGATGACAATTCCTCAACATTACTAGCATTAGAAAACAGGTATATACATGTATATTTAAGCAATATCAGTACATTATTGGAATACCCGAGGGCGTCAATCGTAGATTTGACGGTCAAAATGCAGTTTATAGGCGACGCGTAGCGGAGCCTATAAACGGATATTTTGATCGTCAAATCAAGATTGACGCCCTCGAGTATTCAAAAAATGTACTGTTATTGCGATTCTAATGCAACAAATCAATTTCATGTTCTTTTTTTAAATCGTGAATTTGTAACAATATTAGGAACCAGATCTAAACAGGGAACGTACTTTGTCTCAGGTGGGTAGATGGTGGAATTGACGGTCAGTTTTAACCAATCAAAACCTTCGTTATATAAATGTTGCATTAGAAAATCGCATTATTAACAATATATTCATCCTATCAACTCTTCAAAAATCAAGACAAGCCTTGTATTCTGCACATATGCAATACTCTATAATGAGATGAATAGCATTTTAGATATCATCGAATGACCCGGACTTGTAAATAAGATGACAAATGCTTTTTTTTTAAATTCTATACCTCGAGCATGTTATCAAATTCGAATCTTTAGAGCAAAGAAACTATTCATAACCAAAACTTTGCATTTATTAGAATAATTAATGAAAGTGTACGTTGTGCTGTCTTATTTTTGTACATATAACAATTGTTTTCTTTTTCTTTGCTGTCCTTGTATAGATTTATCCATCTGCCATTTATAACATTTGTAATTGGTGGCGAACTATTATACTGTATTTTCTCTGGATTTCTTTTTTAAATTTGTTAATGAGAGTAAATTTATTTTAAAACCAAACATTTCCTGTAAAATGGATCAGTAATTTTTTTTTCATTTCTATTTTGCTACATTTTGAAGAACTCTGTAATTCTCTAATTTCTCTAAAAAATAAACTTTCAGCACGGCAGGGATGGTATTCTCGAAAGTTTCGTAGGATTCGACCTAACACAAGACCAGACGTCGGACAGATGTAAATCATTTGACGACACTCATAGGCTTTGTTTCGAAGCCAATTTAGATCCATCTTAAGTTACGATGGCCATAACATATCTTACGCGTAAAATTTGAAATCATAATATTCTAGTTTTTTTTAAAAATAATAACAAATGCGACAACAAATAACGAATGATAATTTATACCAATTTTATAAATTTTTATGTAGATGTCTTGAAAATGAAGCACGGATTTTAAAGGCACAACTACAATCATCTAAGGAAATGTGCAAGGGGTTAGAAGCAGTTAGAGGAAAAGGTAAATGTATTAAAGATTAGATCCGGTGTCACTAATTTTTACTTTAAATTGAAAAAAAAAATAAACTAGATATTTTAACATGTTTAAAGATAATTTATTTTGTCCCCACTATTGATTATTAACCCACTGAACATTTTTCTTTAAACTCATTCAAATTTAAAT
Organism: Modiolus philippinarum; assembly: GCA_002080025.1. NCBI lineage: Eukaryota > Metazoa > Mollusca > Bivalvia > Mytilida > Modiolidae > Modiolus > Modiolus philippinarum. The sequence goes on along the minus strand of MJUU01011930.1, from coordinate 30,929 downwards.
TTTTAATTCAATGATTCAAGGACTTATAATGAGAAGGATATGCAACTCTTACACAATGCATTTTGCATTTTAAAATCTACGGCGGGACGTTTGATACATGTATGCATTCACTTTGCAGCTAACTACTGAAAAAGTTGTGAATGGATTGATAAAATGATGTTTTCCTGAAAACTGACACATTTTTACTTTGTTAATTTGGTTTCATTATAGCAAGTACTTTCTTCAATACACGCGATTGAAGTTTGCAATCAAAACATTTTCATTGATTTTTTTGTCACTCCCGGTTTACTTTCGGTAAAAATGGACCACAATTTGCACCTCAAGGCTATTAAAGTAGCTAACAGAATTTCACAAAATTGATATTTTCGTAAAGTAAGACATTTACTGCATTGCCAGAAAAAATTTTGTGACCATCTTTAATTTATTTGTGTTGTTTTAATGCTTTAAATATAGTATCCCAAAATTGACAAAATCTCACTTTCCAATTTATCGTGAGATGCTTATCCTTCTCATTATACGTCCTTGAATGATTGCAAGTCTTGTGCCATTTTAGAGAGATTCCAAGTTCTGTAAATAACCAAAATATGCGGAATTTTATGGGACTTACGAATATCATATTTGCAAGTTTTAATGTTAGCACACTTTACACAACTGAAAAAAAATGAATCTCAGATGATTTCTCATGGAATTTCACCATTTCTCTTTGGATTATGCTATTTTCCAATGGGAAGCTAAATAAATTTCATGGGAAATTATTATCTCATGGGAATAATAAAAGTCCATGGGAAGTGGTGAAATCCCGTTGGAAATGATGATATCACATTTTATATTCATATTATTTTGATTCATATTATGAATTTGGAAAATTGGCTACTTTTAAAATTGTACCACGGAGCATGCAAACGTGCTTGAAATCCAATGTTTTTCTGTTACTACAGTGTGAAAGTATGCTAAGAATGTTTAGTCCCATGCAATTACGCTTATTTTGGTTATTCATACTACTTGGTGGCATAAGATTTGTAATAATTGGAATTGCAAATTCAAACTGGAATGAGTTTATAAGCAATTAGTTTTACTAATTTCAATATGTTTTAAAGTGTATTTTTTTTAATAGAATTTATTGTCATGCACTAAAGTTTCCAAAACTTTTCTCTATATACATTTTTTTCTTGATATTGACAGGAGTCCTTAATCATAGTGCTGGAAAAACAAATTGAAGACCAAGCAGAATCGCTTAAAAATTATTTTTTCCACGAGGATTGTAATAACAAGGTAAATTAAAAGAACTTCAAATAAGAAATAGAAAGTGGTGCAAGATCGACACATATACACCACTATACTTCGACTTGTGTTCGTCCATGTGGGATATTATTCATCGAGATGTTATTTTTAATACAATTGGGAAAATATTGACAAGTTTTGAAATAGTACGACAGAACAAATATATATAGCTCGACAAAGATTGTATTTTTCGCCAGAGATATTTGTTGATTGTATGTGCTTTGTTGATTTTATATTTATATGTTATCCTCTGGTGTTAAAGTTGATTTTCTTTTTGAGAAAATCGTATTACTGTTGAAAAGTATCGGTATTTTATGATTAAAGCTAGAGTGAAGGGATAAATACGAAAGCCGTCGAAAAAACTTTACTTCCCACGTTTTGGTGAAGAGAAAAACAATACATAATTCATTTTTGGTAAATTAGTATATCTTTATACATGTCTTTTCTTTACACAAATTTCGAATCGCGAAAATTGATGACCGCTAAAATTTAAGACCCCTCTTCTCAGAATAAATCGCAAAATTTGGCAACCGCGAAAATTACCAGATATATGGTATTTACTGCATATTTGATTGTACATGCATACAATATTCTTTTGCCGTTCATTATTCGATTCAAAGTATACCTAAATGAATTGAAACAATTTACAGTCAATCACAAAGTACTGTTATGCGTTGTAGAAAAAAATGTTATACTGGAGGGAAAATTAAAAATATCAAAGAAAAAATACAAACAAAAAGAGAGAGAGAGACGAGAATTATTTTGATGATAAACTGTGCACATACATTGCATCAATCAGACTATGCTTTGAACATGTTGAACTGAGTATTTTGATATGTTCAGATAATACTAGTCGATATCAGTCCATCCTGGGAGTCCATAAAATTGCCGCTAAAACCGTGCAATATAATCAAATGATCTTGATAACCTCCTGTCTAGAGTCCATAATATGCCGCCAAAACCTTGTAATATAATGAAATGACGTTTTTGCCATGTCTTTGGACTTCGATTTTTGTAGTCATCGCTTTCCTTGTTCCTTCGGTATTCTACTGCCGTTGTTTTGATAACCACCCGGTGTTGTTAGCTGGCGATTTCTTAAAATGTTCACAAAATGACACGTGAAACACTGTCAGTTCATACGCGTAAAACACAATTTTTAACCATTTTCAATATTTTTAATTCATTTTGGTTTCAAATACTCGGTATAATTTCTATTTCGACAGCAATATGAAGTTTTCCTCACAGCATATAAATGGCACTATTTTCAACCTTTATACCATTGAGTAAGTTGTTGTGAATTTTGTGTTAATGCAAAATGAACAGTTTTTTTTTAGAATACTGACGATGCCTTTACTCAAACATTAAGACAGTATGAAAAAGGAATAAATGAATTAGAGGTATATATAAAACCATTTTTGCAATGATATTTAAGATAAGTAAACAGAAACAGCAGCTTACTAGATTTTCCAGAACCATTTCACAACATACTTGTCTACTTGACAACTTTTAATGGTAACTTATGTTAAACCCCCATATTTATATGCAAATGACCTTTTGTTATTTGATATTTACTCTCCTGGAATCTCAGCAGAACAAAATTTCTTACTTCAGAAATTTTCATTTGGCAATCATAATATTCTAATCTATTTATGGTAATTACTAAATTTAAAGTAACTTAAAGTAACTGAAGTAATTATATATGTCTGGAACGATTTCTGCTCCAGAGCTGTTAGGTACCAAATTCGTAGTCCGAAAAACGCAATGGGATTTACTTTCTTTGGTTTCCTTTAGAGTAAGCACTATATTTCTGTTGAAAACAGAAAATATATTTACAAATTAAAATGACCAAGAATGAACTTGTATAAAATTTTTCGTTGACAATTACAGCATCTTAATGTGACTGCTCAAGAGGATCAAAATAAAGATGGGCTGAAGGGAGACAGTAATGCCACATCCTCTGATACAGAAGCATCGAATGTGGCTTCTACAGTGAGTAATCCTACAATATATATACACCTTAAGGACTTTTATAATAACACCAACATTCCATAGGCATTTTATTTCATTTACTCAATAGGCAATAACTACATACTGAGGTTACAGTGAATTTAGTTTCTGTAGAAGGTTATTTCGAAAAAAAACTGACGGAGAGGACATAAACAATAGGAAACTTAACCTGATAACCTTTATTCAGCCAATCACAGAGCTTTGACCCACGAAGATACTATATCTAAAAATTACAAAATATCTTCATCTTTTCAAGTAATTTGCTGAGCAGTAAGGCCAAGTTCTATTTTGGATTTACAAATAAAAGAAGTACTGTAGTTAAACCTTTTTAAGTTAAACTTTTTTGCAAAAAAGAGGTGAATTGAATACAACACATCATAATTTAATTTAATATATTTTGAAGGATGAAGAGCAAACTAAGATAACATCAGAGACAAGCGTTGAAAAAAGGAAAGAGTGCATGGATCGAAATGTAAGGGTATTATCATTTCTTTACACATATTTTGGTATATGGATTTCCAATATTTTTATTTTGTCTGCACTGAAGAGAAATATGTTAACGAAATGTGCATATATATGCAGAATCAAAATTAATAGCAACTTCGGTATTATCTTATTCCTCAAAATGAATATCTTGCATAAAGAAATTACATATTATATTACCATTAATGTACCATTACAATTAAACTTATTCTAGAAAGTAATGTTTTGTTTAGAATATATTATAATACATAAAACATCACACGAAGAGTTGTAAAATGTCAGGAAAAAAGTACTTAATTATTATTTTTTAATTTAACATATACAGTGACATGATATTTGTAAGAAATGGTATAAGATTTAACTACAAATTCCATTTTAATTGAATGTTTTGTATTCAAATTTTACATTGTCTTCAATTGAGACTGAGACAGGCTACTTAAGACGCATTAAGGATCACTTTGTTCTTTATATATACCATTAATCTTGTATTTGATCCTTGCTTTTGCTTTTTTCTGCAAAAAATATACTAACAGAAACCATATGGGTTAATGACAAATAAAACGAGAAATAAAATAGTGAAGTGCAATACAAATTTGAGACAAAATTACACTTAGAAATAAAACGACAATAGAATACAAAAGGAACAAAAGAGTGGTATTTACAAGAATGTAAATGTTTTGCAGCTTTTTTTGCAAATGATAGATATATGTTCGTAAAAAATTAATTTGAAGTCAATGATAACCCCAATAATTTTACCGCCGTTTCACTTTCAATCAGTTCCTTCAAGATTGATTTTTTTTTTATTTCTATCAGAAGTTTTTTCCCTACTATAATTGCTTAAGATTTTTTCTAGATATACTTTCATTTGATTTATGGCGAATCAATTAATCAGAACTTTCGGATTCCAAAGTATTAATCAAATTATTTATATCCCTCTCTGCATATGAAAGAGAATTATCGTCAGCGTAATTATAGAGTCCACTTTTAAAGATACATTTAAAATTCTTTAATAAACATCTTGTTATAATAAGACTTTGGAAAAATTCTTTGTAGTTCAATAAGGTTTGATGTTAAATTTGTAGGACAGTACCATTCAGACAAGGAAAAGACGAAAGTTATCAAATGTTCAAGCTAATGATGGAAGATAAGCGTCAGTTAATTTCTTGTACTAGATATTTGTATCTTAAAATGTCTTCAGAGCAGAAAGATGATAAATGACTTTCATTTGAAACTAATTAAAATCAAATTACTTGAATTCAATAGTACAGTTATGTTACTTCAACAAGAATAATAACCTTTTAACAAGTACAGGAAATGATCTATACATGAAGAAATTACAATTTATTAATCGTAATAGTTCAACTTCATTATTTAATAAAAATAATACACCAAAAATAAAAGATCCATTCATTTATGAATATAAATACCGATTATTTGTTTCATTTTTACTGATAAGATTTTTATATTCATATATTAGGTGGTATTTTCTGTGAATGAAGAAGTTTTTTGCATTTTGGAGAGGGAACAATCCACGATGGTATAAGGCTATCATCCTTGAAGAAACTAACCTTGGTAAGTATATCACAAAAATAGATTATTAGTTTAATTGTATAGTGTCATGTTATGCTGAGGTTTTAATCATTATTTGATGAATTTTCATCTACACTTCTGTAGTTAATATATATTAACAGTAACTTTTATTTATGAATTCAAGGATAGTCACACCTCAAGTTTCTTTTATCAAAGTTTTGAAATTATCATTCTAATATGGGAACAATGGAAACCATGACGACTAGCCATATGAAAATCTCCAATAACATAATGAGCGACTTCACAACAGTCTTTACGCTGAAATTGACGACGTCACAATATGTTTTGTGCACAAATACGTCAGTAAATCTGAAGTAATGGCTGTCGTTACCGTGTACACTATAGGTCCGCTCAGATCATGGAATGTCATATTAGAATCGAAATAATTCATGTTCGCCGGTGGTTTGTAGTCGATTTACATATGGGTTTCTATTATTTTCGTTTATTTTACCCCATGCTCCGCCGCTACGCTCTGGGTAAAATATTAACGAAAATAATGGTCACCCATATGTAATTCTCCAACAAACCACCGGCGCCCATGAATTATTTTTTAATCTTTAGTCATTAAAACATCGATCATATATCATTTTAAGCTAAACTATTGAATGGTCATCGTGCCTGTTTTTTAAATATAAGCTCCTGAAATTTTGGTCGGAAACCGAAGTTCTCAAGACTTTTCAAGACATTGCAAAAAGGCAATAATCGTATCAAGTGAAGTGAAGGAATATCAAGAATTTTATCAATTTTGTCATAAGTGTATTAACGATGTACACAATGATATTTTGAAATGAAAAGTGGGGTCAAAGTGTAAAATTATCCCATGTATCATGGTTGATAAAGTAAGAGAGTTCCGGACCAGGGGCAATTTCAAAAGCCTGAGGAGTGACCATCCTTTATAAAAATCAGGAGACCTACACATGGGTCAGAAATATATTATATCATTATACTTTAGAAGATTTTTCCTTAACAAAAATTAATTAGACAATTGATTGATATATTGAATATTGTTTAACGTCTACTCAGCAATATTTCAGCTATATCAAGACGAGAACAAGTTTGTTAATAAATAATCACTTTGGGGTATGGAAAGGGCCATGGGACGGGAAATTCTGACTGCCACTGGAAAAGTAGGGTGAAATCGTCAAGGGCGGGGAATTTAGCCTTGTAGCCGATCACCTACGGACCACCCCAAAAAGAGCTTGCTACACGGGTTCTTTAACGTGCAGGAAGCGTGGCATTTCTTCTAACACGTGGACCTGAGTTTACATCCCATCCGAAAGATGGGTTGTGTATTTATTAATCCCTCACAACCACGGAATGGGTCCTATTTCTATATCCCGGGACTCTCGGGGTCAGCCTCCGTTTAGGAGGGGTCACACCCCGCAAGCCGGAGATACTATGTCCTATTTCTATATCCCGGGGTTCCCTCGGGGTCCTCTGTTAGGACGACTCATACTACAAGCTCAGAGGATGCTGCGGGCCTATTCATAAGCCGGGACCGCACACGGCGGCAGTTTATTAATAATGTATGTTTCAAACCCCTATGGTACCTACCTTGTCAACTTACTTTTTCTGGTAAAAAAATAGATCACGTTGTTTCTTTTTATCTGGACTGAATTTTATTTGTCCAAATGACAGCAGTCATGGTTTCTGTCATCTTTGACACCATTAAAAAGTTGGCATGCTTTATTAGCTATATCACACTTTAAAGCTATGACATCCTGAAATGACTGTTTTATCTTAGTTTTGCATGAAAGCAAGTGTTTTACTATGTATAAGAAGGTCACATGCCGAATCATGAACTATTTTACTTTTCCAGTTAGGTATATGGCATTTAAGAACCACATCTGAAAAAAGTTTTGTTCCGCTTTAGTAAGACGAGAAAATTAGAGTAAAATAATCTGACACATATACACGAATAGTAATTTGGTTTAAGTATTAGAGTTATTAGTTTAATTTGTCTTGCGAGAAAAAAAATCGTGAATCTTGAGTCGTTCAAAATCAATGACTTTGATTCATCATCGTCAAATATCTTGTCTCTTTATGTGTGATCATTATTTTACGGTGTATTCTTAATTCATGATTTTTGGTAGTTGCTTCGGTAATCAGTATCCATTAAAAAGAATTAAAGTTGAGGTGTTATACCGGCAATTTTATCAATCTATCAATCAACCGTTTGATTGCATGTTTTGACCTCATCAAACAATTAAGGACTATCTCGAACTAACTTCGGTATTCGTTGGCCGGTGTATCCATTCCATTCATATTGGGAATAATGCTAAAGACCATTACTCGTGATTCATGACCTTTCTGATATGCAAATATATACGTTAATGATCCTTTGGATAGAGAAAGACACTGTAAAAATAAGTAGTAATTTTGCATTAAAAGATAGAAAAAACATAGGTAATCAACGATATACAAAGTTCGCCTCGTTGTGGCACTTTGTCGCAGCAACCCAATTTTGCCTGGATGCTGCCCTACCATCAGAGATGCATGCACGTGCAAGGTTAGATGATCCTACCATGTACAGTGACTGAGATCTGAACTCGGACGTAAACTTGAATGTAAGTCACTCAAG
>MJUU01011930.1:1898-22651 GCA_002080025.1 Modiolus philippinarum | reverse complement strand
TGCAAGGTTAGATGATCCTACCATGTACAGTGACTGAGATCTGAACTCGGACGTAAACTTGAATGTGACTGAGATGTGAACTCAGACGTAAACTTGAATGTAAGTCACTCAAGCAGAAAATATAGGTCAAAGTGACCTTATTTTGCCTGGATGCTGACCAACCACCAGAGATGCATGCACATGCACAGTTAGATTATTGTACTATGCATAGTAACTGAGATATGAACTAAAATGTAAATTTGAATGCAAGCCACTCAAGCGGAAAATATAGGTCAGATAGACCTAATTTTCTTGGAGGCTGTGAGTTAGCCCAAGATGCACCTGCATGCAAAGTTTGATGACCCTACACTTCATAGTTACTAAGATATATATACCCAAATGCGGACACGGACGCGGACGCCGGGGTACTCCAATAGTCCCCCTCAACTTCGTTGAGGCGAACTAAAAATAATGGAATAAATTTCTATAGAATTGTTGTATTTTGTAGGTTACAAAGTTAAGTATGATGACGAATATATCGAAAGCCTAGCAGTCCAACATATAAAGAAGAAAGTAAATTAACATTAATTACAAGTTTAAACAATAGTACAATGTGTGATCTTTCATTCATCTGAAGGCAGGATATCATTTTATCTGTGTGTTTGTCTATGGTTCCAAGTTGTACATTTTGTGAGTCGTCGAATGATCAATGCAATTGATCACTACTGATGCATAAATCGATCTGAGAGGAACCAAGAACTTTCTTCACTAAATAAAAGAGCCAAAGGTATTATTGTTATTTTTTTTTTTGTGCGAAATCCTTTTTTTATCATAATGTTAACAGTATTCATGTTTTTTAGATGAATGCAAATATTTTGCTAGAATTATACAAGATGAAAAATAAAGGACAATTTGTCATAATCATGCGTTGTATCCCACTTTTTTGGTCATTTTGTACATTGTAAAAGGCACTTCATGCTGCAGTATTCACATCTTTGCTATGAGACACTATTTTATAAAATCTAACGTAACTTGTGGTATGAGGGAGTTTCCTCATTTCGTACATACATTTTTCATGTGTAAAATGATTGAGATAGTCATGCATTCTCTTTCATTTGGGACAAATTCTCCACCAGACAGGTTTTATAAAGATATTTTTCGCAGGGCAATTTCCCCACTGAAGATGTGCACTTCGCTTGTTGCGCTGTTGATATTTTTTCAAGGGGCAATTTCCCCAGTAGATAAATAGATAAGTTGTGTTGTACTTTTCTGAAGTAACTTACATGAATTACAGATGTGTATATAATTTTATTTTGCTATATTAAATATTCAAATATAACTTATTGTACGGGGAAATTTCCCCGAAAAGTATACATCCTTTGTTTTTCATGGTTTAAATGATAGATTGTATCTTTTGGTGCGGGGAAATTTCCCCAGTTCCTGTTATGATTTAGATCTTTCAACATATTTCATACAGTGGGGCAATTTCCCCAGAACAATTGAAATATGCACCAACTAGTATCTGTATAACCCGGGGAAATTTCCCCTCTAAATTGTACACATTTCCATATATTAATTATAACTATAGTTTGTTGAGTATGAAATATTTCCTTTCTCAATAAAAGTTATTATTTTATAAAGTATTTTTATGTATTATATTTAGAAAATAATCTGTATATTGGTGAGCAACGGATATAGGTTTTTGTTACCCAGATTGATATATAAGAAGGATTTTGACACAAATATGGTATTTTTGTAGTCCTTGAAAACATATAAAAAAGGGAATAAAATATAAATTCCCATTCTCAAATAGAAAGCGTTAAAAGTTGTTACCCCCCGGTTGTCCCTTCCACATTTATTTTTCTTCTTTTACCTACAATTTTTTGCATTGATTAACTTGTTCTCGTCCTGATATAGCTGAAATATTGCTAATTGGACGTTAAACTCTAACTAATCAATCAATCAAAGAATTGGAAGACGAACTACGGCTACAAAGCCAATGTAAAACCTGTTTTTACGATGGGTTCTATAAAATCTAATTGCAAGGAAACATTGACTTCTGACAACAATAATGTTGGTGCCTCAAATGTGAATATGGTAAGTGATGATTCAAACTCTTCAGATGAACAGGATGACAACAGAAAGAGAAGGGATAAAGAAAGAGATTCTTCTGTCGATACACAAGCTAACAAGGAAAAAAAGAAGGAAACACAAAATGAATTAATGATAAAATTAATAGAAAAATTTTAAAATGAATCAAAGGAAGAACAATAGGAGCTATTATCAGAGTTGAAACAACAGCATGAAGAGAAAATGAGAAAGGAGGACCGAAAAATAAAGCTTATGGAGCAAATGATTGAAGCATTTAAAAATAGATCATGAATTGTTTCACAATTGTTAATATGAAGTAGACATATTTGGTCAGATTTGTAATTTGTTTTCTTTTATTTCATGTTTGTTAAAGATACAAATATTTCATTGCCTTAGAACTATAACTCAATGATTTAAAGATTACAACTTATGCATGTATTGCCATTAAGAGTTCGTTTACAAATTATAACTATTTTGTTATTATTTTGTTTGTCAAGGAGATAATAAACTTTTTTTTGTTATCTAATTTTTAGCTTACCTGACCTAAAAGGCCATGTGAGCTTTTGCCATCTCTTGGCGTCCGTCCGTCATTAAAGATCAACTCCTCTGAAACCGCTGGGCCAATTGCAACAAAATTTTGTCACAATAGTCCTTGGGTGGTGTAAATTAAAAATTGTGTCCGACATGTCCGTGCGTAGTCCAAGATGGCCACCAGCGGGGCCTATGGAATAAAATTGGACCCTAGGGGAAATGCATTTAAAAATCAACTCTTCTGAGACCGTTTGGCCAATAGGAATCCAAACTTGGTCACAACAGTCCTCGGGTGGTGTACTTAAACTATTATGTCCTATGTTCACTTGTTTTTATTGTTTACTATAAGTTGTGTAAATTAAGTTGTGAGATATTTTTCCTGCAGTCAAACAAGTGAGCAAATTTTAATCAATTTTATTTTACAGCAGGATTTCCTCTTCTTAGCAAAAATCAATTTCAATTGATCTTGGAGTTTTATAAACTCCTTCATCAATTGCAAAAATGTTTTGTCTAATAGATGAGGTGATTCGCTGTAATTAAAAATCACGCCTTCTTCTATTGTATGGACGAACTCTGTTTTCAGAATTTTTTCATTTTCTTGTGGTTATGCGAGTTGTGATATGTACATTTATTTTCCACATTTCATTTTCTTCTAGGGATGAAAATTAAATTAGCAGAGAGGTACAAATAGGACAATCTTATGTCAGAAATCCAAAAGAGCAAAAACTAAACCCTTAACAGGAACTAAAACAACACAATTATTTAAACCTTACTATTTTTGTATTAACATACAGGCAAACAACACATTATCAAATCTACGAAGATAGCTGTAAGCAAAATTTACATATGGTCTACCTCAATGTTGACTATTGATTGTCGTTTTTGCTCTGCAAATTGGGTCCTTTGGAAAAAGTCACGAAAGTCATTAATTTCCTCATTCTTCAAACTCGTCATAATTTACTAAACAAATTTCATGTAAGGTACAACAACTTAAGACGAGTTTCACTGCCTCACAAATGTCTAGCATGTCTATATACCCGAGACGTCTAAACCTGCCCTTAAGGGCACCAAATGCTCTTTCAACACACATCCTGCTTGAACTGTGAATAAAATTAAATCGTTTCTGATCATTTGTTAGATTACCAAAATCCTTGTAAGGTGTTAATAACATGTCATTGTTGAAAGTCTCATGGTGACTTCAAGACGAAGAACAACAATAAAAGCGTTGTTCCATTGCTTGGTTTTACCATGTATTTGTAGGGATTTTGTCTCGTTTGTATTTACTCCATATCCCTTTATTGTTAACGTAATGGGTATGCACTGTCTCCAATGAGATGGGTGTTTCCAGGAAATAACTCATCCATATTTTCAATAACTTTATCATACTAAGGCGAATTCTTTAGAACTCTTGCATCGTGGACGAGCCCTGGCCATCCACAGAAGACATCTAGAAAGTGTAGATTATGATCACAAACAGTTTGCAGTTTAATGAACGGAAATTTCTTACGGTTGAAAAACTGTTCAGCGTCTACTTTAGGTGTTTTGATCGGAATATGTGAGCCATCTATTGCCCCTTTGATACCTGGAAAAATCTTGTTTGGATGTTTGGATGGTTTCCTGTACTTTAGCTCCTGATGGCCATTTAACAAAGTTTGGTAACATTTCAGTGGAAATGACTGTTGATGTGCGGTGGACAACTGCATGAACTGTCGTCTCACACACTCAAAAGTTATCTGCTATTTCTGTGAGTGTTTGTTGAGAACAGGCATACCTTAAAAAAATAATAATTGCTTCTCTACGGAAACTTTCATTAACCCTCCTTTCTTTAAAATTTCTAATGGCCAATGTGTTAGATAGGTGAGTTATTACTTGGTCAAATGTAGACCTACTTATCCGGAAACGTTCTCTAAAGTCATCAGTATGTTTGAATATTTTGCTAATAAACTGCTGGATGGCCAAAATTTGCATCCCTGTCAGTCGTAAGCCCATTTGACATTGGCTAATAAAAGGTAAACTTTGTGGGTATCTAGGAATACATAAATGTACAGTACTGGTATCATTGTTTAAACATCCATAGATTTATTATACAAACAACGCCTTTTACCACTTGTCATAGTTTGTAAGATAAAAGGTTCCACTGCTGTTTTCTTAGCTTTTATACCCTCTTAATGTTTGACAACAAGATTCAGCACTTGATTAGATTTCGTTGTCAGACAACATTTCTCTATTGAAGATGGACTGAATGTCAACCCTGTGCTTCCAACTTTCAGGTATAAACCTATATTTTGACCTTTCATGGACCTTTTCTGCGTTGACATCCTGATAATGATATTGTGAAAGAATAAAGGGCTAAGGTGTACGCAGCATGATACGACCATAGTATGTCGACTACTGAAATTTGAACAAGTGTAAATTAAAATGAACGTGGACACAGTAATTTGCTGGTCACAATAAGGACCTTGGCATATTAATTGACTGGACATAAATTCATGAAAGTAAAAACTATCCCTTTTAATCACTTATTGATTGGAAATGGTAAGAGCTTGGCATATTAATTAACTGGACACAAATTCATGAAAGTAAAAACTATCCTTTTTAATCACTTATTGATTGGAAATGGTAAGAGCTAAGAAGTATCTGTTGACTACCAACTAAAAGCTTACATAAAGAGAAATCCACAGAAAAATAAAGATTTCACAAATATTGATTATTGCAATTTGGCCACTTTGATCCCTTATAGCTTGGAAACCGTAAGAGCGATGCAAAATCTATTGCAATATTAAGGAAAGCTTACAATGAGAGGAATCCAAAAAAAAATCCCATCTAAATCTGATGAAAAATAAAGATTTCAGATATTTCTAATAATTGCAATTCTGGCTCCGCTAATCCTTTTAGCTTGGAAATGGTAAGAGCTATGCAAAATCCCTTGAATACTGACGAAAGCTAATGATGAGAGGAATCCAAAGAAAAAAAGCCCATTGAAATGGGATGAAAAGTCAAAGTTTTAGGTAATCCACACATGTTTGCCATTTTGACCTCTTTTGGCCCCTCATATCTCGGAAAGGAAACAATTATAAAAAATAGTATTGGTGGATTACATGATACCCCGCCACCTTTCACAAAATTTCTCAGTAAAAAGGGGCATAACTCCAGGACAATGTGTACCAATGAACCTAAAATTATACTTGGCCTGTGTTTTGTGGTAAACAATTTACATACCAAGTTTGAAGACAGTATGTTATTTCATTCACAATTTATAAGTACGAAACCCTAAAATTTGCAAAATTTCAAAGTTTCAAAGGGCATATCTCCGGAACCCCTTGGACCTCGGAACCAAAAATCGAACTTGACCTGAGTCTTGTGGTAAACAACTTACGTATCAAGTTTGAAGACCTTACATTATTTCGTTCACAAGTTATCAGTCGGAAAACCTAAAATTCGGAAAATTTCAAAGTTTCAAGGGGCATAACTCCAGAACCCCTTGGACCTCTGAACCAAATATAGAACTTGACCTGAGTTTTGTGGTAAACAACTTACATACCACGTTTGAAGACCTTGCGTAATTTCGTTCACAAGTTATCAGTCGGAAACCCTAAAATTCGCAAAATTTCAAAGTTTCAAGGGGCATAACTCCAGAACCCCTTGGACCTCTGAACCCAAAATCGAATTTGACCTGAGTTTTGTGGTAAACAACTTGCATACCAAGTTTGCAGATCTTGTGATATTTCGTTCACAAGTTATCAGTCGGAAACCTTCGGGGGACGGACGGACACACGACTGAGGGTATCACATAATACCACGCCACTTCGTGTAGCGGGGTATAAAAATCTATGGTGCAGCACAATGTCAATTTTTCATTATTAATCCATCAAAAAAACTGCATCAAAATAGGAATAAAACTTTAAAAATAAAAATTTTTGAAATTCGCCTTTTTTGGGACCAATTTACCTCATGAACGGTACATGCCACGTGAAATCCATTGGTTAATACCCGATTTGAAATTTCCTTAGGAGTACACTGAAAGAAACCCCATCAAAATGCGATAAAGAATAAAGATTCTACGCTAACATTTGTGAAAACAACAAATTTAACCTTTTTGGTCCCTTTTTTCTGAAACAGGCGGGGCCAGAAACTCGGGCTTAAGCTAAAGGCAAGAAACCTCATACTTAAATTTGAAAATGATCCGTTCACTAGAAGCAAAGTTATGCTGTCCATAGACACGAAAATATCCAATTTTACCTCTTTTTGGCCCCCTTTTCTGAAACGGGCAAGGCCACAAACCCGAAATTAAAACCCGGGCTTAAGAATGTGCCAAGAAACATCATACTAAAGTTTGTTAACAATCCGTCAACTAGAACTAAAGTTGTGCTGTCGACAGACGCCGACGCCTGTGCCATACCATAATGCGACCGCAAAATAAAAAATAATAAAAATCGATCAACAATTAAGATTATAATCTGAATATTGCTTCACATTGTAAATGAACGCTCTTGCTTGTGAATTTCAAATAACTGATGTGATTATAATATAGCTCCATGTAATTAAGCTCATTTTATGTTTGTCATCCAGTACGGGACTTTCGAGATAGGAACTCTCGTGTAATTGAAGGCGGAAACTATCGCCTCGGATACCAGTAAGAAGGAAAACTGGATTTCTAAACCTATTGAAATAAATATATACCGCATAAAAACACAAAATTGAAATTGAAGTGCATTGATAATTTTTCCTATTTGGCAACTTTTTAATGATTGATTGGTTGTTGTTTAACGCCAACTTCAGCAATATTTCAGCTATATCGGGCAACTTTTATTTCCCTTTCTTATTGAAAGGTATTTCATATAAATATAATGTTTGAATTTATAATAATGAAATCGTCTTGCATTAGTCAAATTTATTGAACAGGTTGTGCGTGGCTTAATTTTCTCTGTCTTGTAGGTAATTTAAACACGAATAATCCCGATATAATTGACCCGTGACCAGTCAGGTCAATTAAATAAAGTATATAATATGATGAACAATAAATATTTTATTGTTTTGATACCTCTTTATGCATTGGAATCGTTCCATATAGTATGAGGAACTGTAAATGTTTTATTGCTTTATATATATATATTTTACCAAATAATTTGTTATATATAGTATGATATTTAGTATCATAGATATAGCATGATAGATAGTAAGCCATAAAAATCTGTTTGAGGGAAATCGTATTTAGAGAACTACAAAATAAGAACATGATATCTTCATATCAACTGACACCAGTCAAAAAAAAAAATAATGCAAAAATGGAGAACTGCAATTAACAACGGAAAAACAAGTTTCATAAATTTGAATAAAACTGAATGGGTTTAGGCGAAAACTTCCCCCATCTCCAAAAAAATAAAGGGCTACGCCGAGCGCAGCATGATACGACCGCAGCATGTCGACCACTGAAATTTGAACAAGTGTTAATTTAAATGAATGTGGACACGGTAATTTGCTGGACACAATAAGGACCTTTACACATTAATTAACTGGACACAAACTAGTGAAAATAAAAATTAGCCCTTTTAATCCCTTATTACTAGGATATTGTAAGAGCTAAAAAATTCTGTTGACTACCATCAAGAGAAATCCAAAGAAAAAACTCAGGTTGAAATCCAATGACACATATTTTGAAATATTGCAATTTGGCCCCTTTGACCCATTACAGCTTGGAAACCAAAGAGCAACGCAAATTATACTGCCATATCACTGAAAGATTACATTGAGAACAATCTAAAGATAAAAATCCCATGAAAAATAAAGACTTCACATATTTCTAATAATTGCAATTTTGACCCCTTTGACCCATTATAGCTCGGAAACAGCAAGAGCTACACCAAATCTGTTGACATACTACTGAAAGCCTACAATGTGAGGAATCTAAAGAAAAAAATTCCATTGAAATCTGATGAAAAATAAAACTTTTAGGTAATCTGCATATTTGCAATTTTTGCCCTGTTGAACCCCTCATAGATTGGAAAAGAAACAAGTTATCAAAAAGCTAATGGTGCAGCGCTATGTTAATTTTTCATAAGGAATCCACTGCAAAAAACTGCATCAAAATCGGACTAAAAATAAAAAAATCAAAATTTTTGAAATTCGCCCCTTTTGGGCCCCATTTATCCCGTGAACGGTACACGCTACGTGAAATCCGTTGGCATACAGCTGATTGAAAATTTCCTCAGGAGGACACTGAAAGAAACCCCATCAAAATTCGATAATAAATAAAAATTTTACAGCTAAATATGTGAAAACACCCAATTTTGCCCCTTTTGGCCCCTTTTTTAAAAACGGGTGGGGCCACAATGACCAAAACTAAGCCAAGCCTTCATTTTGTGCCAAGGAACATTGTACTAAAATTTCATAAGGATTGGTCAACTGAAACTTAAGTTATTGACCAAAAACAAAAGTGTCTACAAACGACAACGCCAACGACGACAACGACGACGACGACGACGACAGCACCATACCATTATACGACCGCAAAATTTTTTGCGGTCGTATAAAAATGGGATAGCATCAGTAAAAATATAGATATTGTGATCAAGCCGGAAGACCAAGGGACGATCATCCACTGTCCAGAGAAAACAAGAGGCTTTCAAGAGCCTGTATCGCTCACCTGGACCATGGCCAATACATAACTTCAAATAAACGTATATGTTAAAGGGTCTCATTTTCAAACTATGTAAATAAACATTTATGTAATATGATCCAACTTTAATTAACTATTTTCCCTATTGCATGCCAGCTTGGATAAGGGATGGATCTGCAGGACACAATTTTAAAGAAAATTAAGTGTAAATGTGCCAAAGTTTATTTCCAACTGGCCAAATGGTTTTAAAGAAGAAAATCTTTGAATGTACTCCTATATTAAACTATGTTTCCCATTGGAAGCCAATTTGCATAAGGTGCAGACTTGAAGTACATCTGTTTTAAAGGGGACCATCAAAGATACATTGTGACTAGCCAAGTTGTTTCAGATAAAAAATTCTTTGTATGCTCTTACCATACAGTTGAGTAATAAATTTAGTTCCCCGCAGATGGCAATGTTGGATGACATTTAGGCATAAAAGTCACATTACATATATATATATTATAGTCAGCACCTCATAAGCATCATTAATGCCCAGTTCTGTTCGTATCCATTCAGATGTTTTCAAGGGTCACTAAACGCTTTATTTAATAAAGTTATTAACATTAAGCAGTCTATGAAGCTGAAAAACTACTTCAACATTCATGTCAGCAGAGGTTATAGTGATTAAATACTAAAATCCCTGTGAAACACAATATATTTATATAGGAAAATCATTATGACATGAAATAATGTAAAGATTAAGAAAGTATTTTTGCAAAACATTGTGGAAATTTGCACAAAAAAACTAAATTATAAAAGAAATAATTTTCTTAATGAAGTGATAGCAGGAAATTTCTCGAAAGCTTAAAAGAGAAAATTAACCAAAGAAGATTTGAACATTGAATTTAAAAGGAAATAACCAATTAACCATATGACATTTGGAAAAAAATGGTGAAAAACGGCCAATAAATCATACACAGGCCTTTGGATTTTCTTCAAAATTTCAGAGTATGTAGATCTTGATATGCTGAACATTTTTTTAATTTACACTTCACCTCTATCTGTTACAGTTTTGAAAAAAATATACACAAATTTTGAAAAATTTACGGAAAAAGGGCTATAACTCTCAGACGGGTTTTCCGATTTTCTTCAAAATTGCAGAGCAGATAGATCTTGGCATTCTGAACAATTTTACCTCATGTGTTAGATTTTTTGATATCTGCAACGGTTTTTGAGTTATTTGCCAAAAACAGCAATTTACCCCTATGTTCTATCTTTAGTAACAACAGCCATGTTGTTTGGTTTTCAGACTCCTTTGATACAATTTTGAAACTACATACCCTGGTGGTGATCCAGGCCAGGTTTGGTTTAAATTGGCCCAGTAGTTTCAGAGGAGAAGATTTTTGAAAAAAAAAATTTACGACGGACGGACGGACGCCAAGTGATGGCAAAAGCTCACCCTGGCATAGCCAGGTGAGCGAAAAAGAATGAAGATAGCATTTTAACAACTTAGAAGCTGTTTAGAAAAAAAAAAACTTTGTGCAAAAATTTGAAAAAAGTACAGATGATAAGGAATTGTTTCATTAAATTAGAAGAAACCAATCCAACATCAAATTAGCTACACCTCAATATATCCGGAAACAAAATTGGATTAGCCTGATGTATGGCTTTTATAGATTCCACATACCAGTACCATTACAATCAAAGTCAGACATTTAAAAATACCTTGCAATCTACTCAAATTAAATCAAATGTTTGACAACGGAGTTCAAATTGCAAAACCCAAGTTATTATCCTGTATGCTGGTCGTTCACTAAATCTGAAGCAGTCCAATAAATCTTTTATAGGTTATTCGTACATTCTTAAAGGCACAAACAACAAAATGTACACAAGTATTAAATGACATGTACATTGTATGAATTAAACATATCTTAATCAAGATATACATTTTCTTAAAAACATAACGTGAAGACCATGTCCATTTAACTCGCGTGTCACCTTATCCATCTATAAAGATCGTGTAGCCGTAAAAAATGTAAAGATTGAATTTCAAAAAAAATTTCTATGAAATATAAAAAAAAGCCGTCATTCAACTTTGTGCATGACTGTTCAAAATAAAGAGCTACGCAAAGTACAGTATTATACGACCGCAGCACATTAAATAGTTGTATAAATGGACAAGATTTGACACAAAATCACTGTGGGCATAGTAAATATATTAGCTTAAATCTGTTGGCAAACTCAATGCATCATAATGTCCAAAAAGTACTCGATAAAGATGTTGTTATGTTTTCTTTCGACCCCCCCCCCCCAAAAAAAAAAGAAATAACTATACAATTTATCTGTTTAAACATGAATCGGTTTCGCTTCCATGGGGTCTTTTGTTACTCAAAACCGGTAGACGCTACCTTATTTCCTTCGACGTACCACAGCTGCGCATTTTATTTTGCAATAGAATTAATCGTACTCATCTCAATAGATTTTACAGTCAAAAAATGAAAACATTTAATTGAACGCCTTAAGTCTCTTCATAAAATGGGTGAACCCATTGAACCCGTTTATTAATGAAAATTGGTTTTAAATTTTTTTCTGTTTAATCATGCTATAAGAAACATCCAGAAAAAAATGCAACAAAATCTGAACTGTATTGAACTGTCACAATCCACAACTATATTGCAGTATATTGTAACAGCTCACCACAGGAGTACTGTCCCGAACTGTCACAATCCACCAAAGTGAATCACAGTTATTTCAATTACTGTCATCTACTTACATGTATTGCGACAGTTCATGACAGTAATAAAGAATACCGTCATTGACTATAATGCAATGTAACAATCAGGGATAGAGCATGATTATTGTTGAAATGACTGCCGATCACTGAGCAACTTCGGTATTACTGTTAATCACTGTCCCGGTTACAGTACTTGACAGTATTTTATAGAATTTTCATAGTACTTTGCCAGTAGTCAACAATTTACGATTGTCCCTGGCATGACAGTACCCTTTTGGCTAGTAGTGATAAAACGTGAGGGTTTTGAAAGCAAAATAACTTATTCAAGGCCTATCAACTTCTACAAGTGTCAATTCGCCTTTGTCGTTTTTTTCTGTTCTACAGATTCAAAATTGCATCATTCAAAGTGCCCCTTTCAGTAAGAAAGAATGCAGTTGATACAACCTTAGAAAAAGGCGTTTGGTTGGACGAAATTTTTGAACTTCCTGTTTTTCCAAAGAAAGATTTTTCAGTCGTTGTGATCATTTAAAAGGGATCTTATGACCAAGTATTCAGGGCGGATAAAAATGGGAATACTTTCGTAATCAAAGAATTGTGAGTAGCAATTTTTTTCTGTTGCAGGCCATTGCAAGTAAGTTTTTTTTTTTCAGTAGCCTTTTCAGGAAATACAACCATTCAAGGCTATGTTAATTTAATCCACCTCTAGTACTATTGAATGTTTTGTGTGGAGAAGTAAAAACTTTAAAATCAAGAATTTTTGAAATTTTCAATAAGTTGTCACTTTGATGATTTCATACAGTTTCAATCAATCAGTCACCTGAACGCATTCTAGAGACATTTGTAATGGCTCCAGCAATGCTTTTTATTGTCTTTTCAATTGTAGGAGGGATTAATTTTAGAAATGGTCCTTTCGGGTGACCCAGTCAACACTACGAATTAAGTCCCGTTGTTGTCGAACTTCGGAACAGAATCATCAGATTTTCTATTTTTTATTTGGAGCTGGTTGATCTGACGTTTGTTGTGTCATGTAAGAAGGTAATATGTTTCACAATCCTTGTCACCAACCTACCACGGAGTGCAAACAGGTGCGCTGCTTTTATTCCAGGGCTCTCCATCGGAAAGCTCCAAGTGATCCAAGGATGGTATACTCACGTAGAGCGTAACCATCAGGCACTGAAGGAAAACGTACCAATTGAATGACCCATAAGCCATAGCCTTCTCAAGGATAACTTCCATTGATTAAATAGGTAAATGAGAATAAGACATTCAAAAACACTAGTTTGTAAATCTGTTTTTTGGTGATATCTTCAAGGGCTTGGCATGACCAGCCGATTGATCGGACCGGGTTCATCCGACCTCCCGTTAAGATGATATCAGAGCCAATGTAGGGTATAGACTCTGTATTCTCAGCCCAACGGATGTTTATGGCCACAGCGGGAGTCTGAATACATGTTCGCACCCACCAGGATCTCGTCAACCATCGACACGGGTCTCGACACACGGCAAACGTGTCGCCTCTGTTAGGAAGACTCATACTCCAAGCTCAGAGGATGCTGCGGGCCTATTCATAAGCCGGGACTGCGCACGGCGGGATAATGATTGAAAGCTGTTTTTTATGCATGATTTTGATTGAAAACTGAATTGTCCACATATATCCTTTTCTTAATTCAAAAAAAAAAAAATTTAAACAGTGTACAAATTTATATTGTGTTTGAATTGACACTTTAATTTAGGCTTATTTTTTAGCTATTTCCTAGATGAAAACATATCTTTCCCTTTAATACCAGATTTGATTTGTTCAACACGGCGGGTGTCTTATAAGAAGCAGGAGATGCTTACTCTACCGGTGCACCTGATCTCACCAATTGTTTTTCCTAGGTCCGTGTTATTCATCTCTCTGTGTATGTGTGTGTGTGTGTCTTCAGTGTTCTTTTCTGTGGCATGCTCATTTTGTTGTATCTCTTTCTTTGTTGTTTCCAATGGTGCCATTGTCCTTGGTATTTTCGTTTTGGATTTACGGTTCAAATCTCATTTACTTTTTTTGGTGTACTATCACATTGCCAAAATTGTGATAATTTAGAGTAAAAATGAGGCAAAGTAACTGCCATACCATCCTGTGTGTTGTTTGTTTGGACTATCTGTTCTGTGAATGGTAATGTAACTCTTCCATGTTGGTTGTATGTAATTTCTCTTCTGACAGTGGTATTGATGCATAACTTGGGAACTAATCTTTAAGATAGTTATTCAAAATTATTTCTAATCACTTAAATCAAGAGTTATTTCCCATATGAGGTACATAATAAAAGTAGCAACATAGCCACAATGGAAACACTTATTTTCATATTTATAATTTTTTGTGGCATGACAAGAACCTCCTGTCCCAAAGATACGAAAAACATGGTTTTATAATTTTTTTGTTATAAATTAACTTAAGGTGGTACGGGGGTAAAAAAATTGTCATGAAGAATTTTCTTATATCTTTATGACTAATACCTTTGTTATGAGAGCATACAAAAAATAATAAAATAGAAATTGGGGGTCACCGGGCAAATAATCTTCAAATCTGTTATGTAAAAATCAGCTGTTTTTTGGTTGAAATGATAGGGAAAATTAGAGTATTTTAACAAAATTAAGTATGAAGTTTTATTTATTTTAGCTATCAAATAAACTGTCGTCAATTACCTTTGATGGTTATTTTAATATGATTGGTGTGTATGGCACTCTGTAGATGTCCTTGATATTTTTGGTAATGATTACTTCTTTTTAGACTAGTTTTGGGTTATGCATTTCCATTTTATTTGATTCTTAACTGCTGATGAGAGGTTACCCCTTGAAACAATTGTACAGCATAACGAAATTTACTGTTTTATGCAACTTCGGTATTTTTATATCTTGGGTATTGATCTATAAATGGTTGGTGGATAATATCTAGCATGTAAGTTCTCATTGGGTAGTACACGTCAGTTTAGGATATGACTTTTGTCCTTTACCTCAATTCCACGGTCTGATGGCCATGTTAATTTTTCTGCTAAAGTCTATTTCTCAATAGCTCTAAATGGTTTGTCAATAATATTTAGTATGTAAGTTAATTTTGAGAAGGGCGTGTCAGTCTGGCATATGAATTGAGGATTCTCCTTGACCTCAATTTCATGGTATAGTGGCAAAGCTAAATGTCTCTGCTTAAGTGCATTTCTCAATAACTATAAGTGATAGGTCAATAATAGTCTGGATTATGACTTTTGCCTTTGACCCAAATTTCACAGTCATGTGACCATGTTACATTTAGCATCTTTTAGTGGTAGTTCAACGATATGTTGTATGTGGTTTGGTTTTGGGTAGGGCATGACAGTGTTCCATGAGTTATGCAAGTGACCTTTATTTTATGGTCTAGTGAACATGTCTGGTTTCTCACTATGTATTAATGGTAGGATAATGATATTTATTATGTATGTTGGTCGTTGGTAGTCCATAATGCCTTGCTATGTGGTTTATGTAAGCCCCAAATTTCACAGTCTGGTGAGCATTTTCAATTTCTGATTAGGTCTGTTCGATTTCACAGCAATTCAGATGCAAAGCAGGGACGGGCGAATTATATATTTTGGTTTACAATTGTTATAATTGTTGTTACTGAAATACCGTAAAAGAAAACGAACACATTATGCAGCCAGGATAAGAATAACACACATCAGTGGATCATCCACTAAGAGGACCAAAACTTATTCAAAAGAAATGATTATTACTAAGTAAACTGAAACTTTATACAACTTTCCCCGTGTACATAAGCTTGCATATACAGTATAAGAATCTGGATATTGAGACATTTATTGGTCTCATAAGTTGAATATTTAATAACAAACAGCAAATACAGAAGTTACTGTAAATTCAGTTTCTGCATATGGCAATTTTGACAACTTATGTCTCTTCAGTGCAAATCAAATCAAAACGTTTGGGACACCGTAAACCAAAATTTTGTAAAATCTGACATAACAAATAAAAAATATTCTAAATGAAAAACCGAAGCCAGCTATAGAATAGATATTCCTTTAAAAAATTATCTTTTCAAACCAACGGTTCTAAAGTATTCTAACAAGCTTAAGAATCGACATTGTCATGGCCAATCAAAGGATCTACATTATCCTTACAAATCGAAGGTTCTACATAACAAAATACCGAAGTAACTACAATTTAGATTCCGCATATGCGTATTTTGACAACTAATGTCTCTTCCGTGAAGATCAGTTCAAAACATTTTGAAATCTATACATCGAAATATGTGTAAAAGCTGATTGGGTACAAATTTCCGATAGGATCTTAAAAAGGAAAGCCAAAATCATCTAAGGACAGAGCTACATTATTCCTTAAAAAAAAAAGGTTTACATGTATCATTCTTAGAACAAAATGATTCACATTATCCTTACAACTCAAAGGGATCTCATTATCCTGATAAAGGTAAATATGCCAACAATTTTGCACGCCCATACTTTTTGAGAGACATAAGACCTTCCATAGTAGAAAAATATTGCAAAAATTAATAACTAAACATGAATTATGAGTTTGAGCTACAAGAATATTATCTTCATTGATGTACAATTGCGTTCAATAAATATTGAAAGGAAATGAAGCAAACGCACATGAGACAAAGTCATAAGGTCTGAGTCTTGAACTCATTCGATTTAAGAAAAATGGCGAATGAGAATCATTTAACATTTTATTATCGGAATGAAGTTGGTTAAATATTACAACAAAGAGATCACGAGTATCAAAGGGCAGGGATATTTAAATTATCATTTCAAAGTTACTTTAAACAGAAAAGCGTTAGTGTCGCCTCTGTTACACACCAAGAGATCTCCTGTACTCTCATTAATGTCAATGGCCCTCGGCTTGAACAGACCTTCAGATGAAGTAACTAATGTTTGATATGTTTGACCATCACGCGATATTATTGTAATATTGTGCGACAACACTCCTGTAATATACACGTTCTGATAGTTGTCAACAGTTAGGCCGAAAGGACATTTTGCAGAATTGACCTGGGATATCCAGATTTGTTCACCTGAGATATCACAACATGTCACTATATTTGTTTTGTAATTAGAGTAGTATATCCTGCCTTTTCTTGCTGTCACATTTTCCACGATACCATCGTTAATGCTTATAGTATTTACTACTTCCCCCAACAAATCAGTGACAACTATACGACGACCCCCAACAACAACAACGATTTTTCCTTCGTCATAAGACAATCCCCAGGTCTTATTCTCAAGATTTATTTTCTTTTCTACTTTTTGTTCCTTTATATTCAGAATTTCAATGTATTTTGATTCGCCATAGGATACTGCTACACGGTCTTCATCTATCACTGTTAAATCGAACGGTTTACTACTGACCGAAATATCACGGACATGTGTTCCATTTTGATTGTACTCCATTAATTGTTCCTTACCCTTATAGTCAGATATTAACAGCTGACCGTTAGGCAAGATCGTACAACCTGCTACCCACATTTCTTTGGATTCCTTTTTGATTGAAAACGTTTGCTTCACTTTTACTCCGATCTCACAAAGACTTTTTGTGAGGGGATTGCCATGTGCTTGCGCCTGATGAATCTTTGGTTGTAACAATGGTATATCTTCTTTGGTCACTTCAGTCTTTATCTTTCCAAATGTTATAACCTGCGTCAGAAGAGAGACGAGATCTTGATTAATCTCAAAATTAACATCGTATTTATCTATGGTGTGATATTTTGACGTCGACTTTATGCATTCATATGCTTTTCTGTTAATCTGGCGAGTTCCAAGGAAAACGTGTAAGTCCGAAGCAAGTTTTTTCATATCACTTGTTTCCTTTTGCAACCGGCTCAATGTTTCCCCCAATTCTTTCATATGGTGTATTACTTCATCATGCTCTGATCTATACTTTGCAAGTTTTGATTCTAGGTCAAAAATTATATTTTTTTCTATCTCATCTAAACGATTGTTTAATCTGTTTCGGATCCATCTGATATTTTCTTTTATTTTATTTTCTTGCTGATCAAGATTTGCTGAGCTTGTTTTTTGAATTATACTTTGGACATTGTTTAAGCCAACTGTAATTGTTTCTTCTAGATCAGTTAATGCAGTTGATATTTTGGCATTTCGTGCTGCATCTTCTAACGGAATAACATCCCTGCAAGATTTATGTTGCGACAGGACACATGAAAAACACAGCGCTTCATCATGTGTTTTACAATACGAATCAAGGGTCTTCTCATGTTCTTCACACATCTGTATAATTGAAATACTAGAAAGCCTTTGATAATCTTCAAGCCCTATCAGTTTATGGTCCCTCGACATTTTTGTAGCCCTATGCATTTTCTCACAGCCCTTACAAAACCCTTCTTGACAATTTGTACACCACGTGTTTGCATGTTTACTAATATTTTCAAATCCGCATGGACCACATTCAACGTTTGACGACGTCATGTTGAATCTGAAGTGTAAAGAAGCAGAGAATATATGATCATTCCCAGTATAATGACAGGAAATAATTTCATAGTAACAATAAACTATATTATACTTGCTTACATTGTTAATCATAACAGAAAGAAGTCGATAGAAAAAAATATTATTTATGAAAATAAACAATAAACCAGTTTAAGAGGTTTGTATTTTTATGACATTAGACCGAAGCAATAGAAATTGAAAATATGAAAATCAAAAATAACTTAACTTCCCATAATTTTGCCATGTATTTGAAGAGACTTTGTCTCATTTGCTCCACACCCCTTCATTAGTTATGGTAAATACAAGAAAAAAGAACAAACCAATGAATTATAAAATATACGAAATGTAACGCACACACCTTCACTAAACACTCGAATAATTATTTTGATACAAATAAGTTAATAGACACAAAAAGGTAACCCTCCTTGCCAACAGCCTATTTTGATACACAGGTCTACGTCTAATCAAAGAAAAATATTGTATTGTCAACGAGAAGTGACATTTGTAACCAAAGGGTATATTTGGGAATGAAAAGTTTGTAGCAATCTGCATTTCAAAGACTTAAAGAATAAGCATTTTCTTTTACACAATATCTCTTAATTCCTTTGTGTTCCTATTATATAATAGGACAGAGAAGAGTTCACAACTGTCAGTGCTTCAGTACTTTGATTTGAAATATCTGTCGAGATTAGTTATTGTATAACGTTTAAATTATATTATAACACCAAGGGTATAACAGTATCGGTAAATAAACATTATACTCGTGTTTGAACATCAATGTTAATTAATGTTGACAAGGTAATTTTATAGGACAATAGATACATATAAATATGTAAAAGATAAAGAGGAAATTTTGAATCGAAAGTAGAAACATGAAAAGCAACATATGAAGAGTAAATTTTAATGAAAATATTATTTCTAAATAGTTTCCTACCTGTAATGGTGACATACACCTAAATATTATCAAACATTGTAATTTCCTTGTCTACCCAATTATGTGATGACGTCTACGTTAACCTTTCTGTCTATAAAAATATCTATTTTAAGAGTATGTCGATCGTTGTGTTATTTGTCGAACAGGTAAAATCCATGTGTATTTAGATAATATCTGGTAACCCTGATTATTGTATTGATCTTTTCAAAACGAATCGAAGTATTGTTGATGCCAGATTATCGAAGGGTTGAAGGTAGTAGACCTTGGGTAATCCATAAATTTTCATTACATTCAATTTTCTTTTAATTTGCATTATGAAACAACTATGTACTTATATATTTCTATACAACGTTTTTAAAACTTTCATCATAAGATTTTTTATTCATAGTTGACAGAAACACCCCTATCTTAGGAGTCTAAAATTCTGTTCAGTAACCGCCGTGCGCGGTCCCGGCTTATGAATAGGCCCGCAGCATCCTCTGAGCTTGGAGTATGAGTCGTCCTAACAGAGGACCCCGAGGGAACCCCGGGATATAGAAATAGGACCTAGTATCTCCGGCTTGCGGGGTGTGACCCCTCCTAAACGGAGGCTGACCCCGAGGGTCCCGGGATATAGAAATAGGACCCATTCCGTGGTTGTGCGGGATTAATAAATACACAACCCATCTTTCGGATGGGATGTAAACTCAGGTCCACGTGTTGGAAGAAATGCCACGCTTCCTGCACGTTAAAGAACCCTTGTAGCAAGCTCTTTTTGGGGTGGTCCGTAGGTGATCGGCTACAAGGCTAAATTCCCCGCCCTTGACGATTTCACCCTACTTTTCCAGTGGCAGTCAGAATTTCCCGTCCCATGGCCCTTTCCATACCCCAAAGTGATTATTTATTAACAAACTTGTTCTCGTCTTGATATAGCTGATATATTGCTGAGTAGACGTTAAACAATAATCAATCAATCAATCAATTTGTTCAGTAATCACCATGAAGCATATACATCTGTACTGTAGATGTATTAAACAGTCGAGGCACTTAGGAAATTTCATAATATTATAAAATTCCATAATTTTCATGCGAAACATTGAGGAATTCTAGTTACTTCCCTTAGACTAGTTTATGAATGTAGGGAAGGGAGATAACTAAAAACTTGCTTGATCTTTAATAGAAAAGGGAAATAATCCAATTCTTATCTATCTTCTGTGGTCGTATTAATATATCAAATTTTAAATTGAAACATATTACGCCTTTCATTTCGATGAAAACAAAAACATCAACAAATTCCAAATTGCTATAATTAATCCATTAATTATCATCAGTGCTTGTACATGTAAGCTGAATAATTTTAAAATGAAATTCTGCATGTTTTGTCAGTTAGGGTACTATATGAAAAGATCGTTTTCAGAATGCCAG
>MJUU01011929.1:21477-33669 GCA_002080025.1 Modiolus philippinarum | reverse complement strand
AGGAGTTTTATCTTTTGTGAAACACAATTTTAATGAATTTTAATATATATAAGGCTTGAAAAGTTAGATTTTTAGGGTGCGGTTTAAACTCTGTCTATAAAAATGACCAAAACTATTTAAATTTTTTGAAAATTTTATTCATCATATCCTTTCGAAGGAGTTTTATCTTTTGCGAAACACACCTTTAATGAATTTTAACATATTTAAGGTTGAAATGTTAGATTTTTAGGGTGCAGTTCAAACTCTGTCTATAAAAATGACCAAAACAATTTAAATATTTTGAAAATTTTATTCATCATATCCTTTCGAAGGAGTTTTACCTTTTGCGAAACATACCTTTAATGAATTTTAACATATTTAAGGCTTGAAAAGTTAGATTTTTAGAGTGTGGTTTAAACTCTGTCTATAAAAATAACCAAAACAATTTAAATGTTTTGAAAATTTTATTCACCATATCCATTCAAAGGAGTTTTATCATTTGGGAAACACAATTTTAATGAATTTTAACATATTTAAGGCTTAAAAAGTTAGATTTTAAGAGTGTGGTTTAAACTCTGTCTATAAAAATTACCAAAACAATTTAAATATTTTGAAAATTTTTTCCATCATATCCTTTCGAAGGAGTTTTATCTTTTGCGAAACACAATTTTAATGAATTCTAACATATTTAAGGCTTGAAAAGTTAGATTTTTAGAGTGCGGTTTAAACTCTGCCAATGAAAATAACCAAAACAATATAAATATTTTGAAAATTCTATTCATCATATCCTTTTGAAGGAGTTTTATATTTTGCGAAGCACAATTTTAATGAATTTAAGCATTCTTTTAGGTTGAAAGATCAGATTTTTGGTGTGCGGTTTAAACTCAATCTTTAAAAATGACCAAAACAATTCAGTTTTTTGAAAATTTTACTTCATGCAATCCTTTCGCAGGAGTTTTTATTTTGCGAATCACAATTTTAATAAATTTTAGCATATTTAATTAAGGGTTGAAAGTTAGATTCATAGTCTGCGGTTTAAACTCTGTCTATAAAAATGACCAAAACAATTTAAATATTTTGAAAATTTTATTCATCATATCTTTTCAAAGGACTTTTATCTTTTGCAAAACACACCTTTAATGAATTTTAAAATATTTAAGGCTTGAAAAGTAAGATTTTTAGAGTGCGGTTTAAACTCTGTCTATAAAAATGACCAAAACAATTTAAATGTTTTGAAAATTTTATTCATCATATCCTTTCGAAGGAGTTTTATCTATTGCGATTTATAGAGTGCGGTTTAAAAGCTGTCTATAGAAATGACCAAAATAATTTAAATTTTTTGAAAATTTTATTCATCATATTCCTTTCGAAGATATTTTTTATTTCATGAATCCAGGGACTATACATTACAATGCAATGTATAGTCCCTGATGAATCACAATTTAAATAAATTTTAGCATATTTGGTGTTTGAAAAGACGGATTTTCCAGTCTTTCGTGTATAAATGCGTCAAATCATTTGTTTTGTTTTGTTTTTTGGGTTTTTTTTTGTCATTCAATTATTGTTTGCTCTTATTTGCATTCCTGTTATTGTCTAACAATTAACATTTAACCAGTTGTATGAATTATTTTTATATATTTTTTTAATTTGTCTATTTTCGACGATTGGTCAAATCAGATGTGCTTCCAAATTTTAATGCATTCGTTCCTACGTACAAGCAGAAACATCAAGTAAATATAATATTAACCTCAACGTACGGATTAAATATCCTAAATTCATTTTTGTGATGAAACGAAATTATCATTTTGCAAAATGTATTAACTTGAAAGATGACGTAAGGCTATCAATCAGTCATTTACGGATAGGACCGATCAATCATCAGTCAGTCACGTAATTTACGTATTGTATCAGTCAAATACGTGAATTACTTTTCCTATCCGTCAGACTTTGACGGATTGTTGACTGATCGATCACTGATCGATGACTGATCGTTGACGGCTGACGGATCGCTTAATGATCGCTCTTTTAGTAACGGCTACTGAAGCAAGGAAATTATATGTGGTATATCAATATTTGTTGAAAACGATGGTGCTGCTTATTATGGTGCGAATGTTTCACTTTGTTATAAGCATGACAAAACTTTTATTCCGTTGTAAAGTCTTGCTTAAATTCAATTAACATATAGTGTAACGGTATATTAGGAATGCTAAACTTTGAGCCCATCGTAAATTTGTCTGTATATTGTATATGAAACACAAGTTAAATGTAAACAAAGTCCCAGCATCAAATTTAATAACATTGCATGAATATTCACATCAGTTAGTAAGAACCCGACACCTGAATTAGTTTAAGGGGTTCCGTATTCTCAGTTTGATAAGGAGTATACTCAGAACATGGAAAACCATATTTTCCAATGTTTATATGAAATTGGATGTGTATCAGATACCGTACATTTCAAACAGAAGAAGTCACCGGTATTGAATCTGAGGCATCTTTCCATACGAATGCAAAGGTGAAGGCTGATGGACGTTAACCCCTCGGGCTTTTACCAGAGCATGAGTGTTGAAAAGGATGTCTTCCACATTCAATACCTACCCCTTCTTTTGTTTGAAATGTTTGGTATCTTGTATTACAATACAAACAATTTATAAATATCTTTAGTGAATTTCAAAATTCTTTGATGAGTTTTCATCCAATATTAGGATGTAAATAAGCAATTATATTCTGCTGAAGTGAAATATCCAGGTAAATCCTGCGATTTGATTGGTAACCTTGAGAGGGGATATTAGACCGTATCCCGTGGTACCAAAATCAGAATTTTTAAACGCTTTTAAAACACAAATTATAGTACTTCTAGCAGAATATAATGGTTATTCGTGCTTCACAGGGGAAACGGGTTCATATTCCCTGTCTATGCCCTATATCCCCTTCGCCTGACGACTCAGGGGATATAAAACACTGACAGGGAATATGAACCCGTATCCCCTGTAAAGATCTCGAATAACATAAATTATATCCAATACTCGGTGGTGTAATGGTTAGCGAATTGGTATTGAAATGCGGTATGCATGTACTGGTGGTGGCATGGGTTCTTGTATATTGCTTACATGTTTTTGCAAAGTTGTATATACCAAATGATGATTGGTGAGAGAAATAGTAGCTAATTTAAAGAATCCTGTTAGGTCTCAATGGCGTTTGGTTAAGGATAGAAAAAAAAACCGTT
Source organism: Modiolus philippinarum (assembly GCA_002080025.1). Taxonomy (NCBI): domain Eukaryota; kingdom Metazoa; phylum Mollusca; class Bivalvia; order Mytilida; family Modiolidae; genus Modiolus; species Modiolus philippinarum. The sequence goes on along the minus strand of MJUU01011929.1, from coordinate 30,467 downwards.
TGGGAAAATAACAAGCTAGGTAAAATTATATTGAGGTATACTTCTGATATTTTCTTTAAAAATAAGAGTTGTAGAGATAAATATGTTTGTTTCTCTTAAAGTATACATGACGGACATAGAGTACTTTGTAAGGTGGTTGGTAAACATTCCAAAAGGTTGCAAAAAAGAGGTATCTAGTTCCAGTCACTCAGGTCCGGCATGTTTGAAGGTACAACTAATCTGGAATTAAGATTGTCACAACAAAGTATTGACTCAAGCGGAAAATGTGGCTACTACTGAAAATAGGAGGCCAGTTTTAACAATAGCTATTTATTTCTGCATTTTGTAGATGTCTAACGTCATTATTTTCTGTCTTCCCGTTTTGGCCATGTCTTTGTACTTTGAATTGTGTAATATTTACTCCTTGATACCTTACAACGGCAGTAAAATACCTAGTACAACTACTAGGTATTTTACTGCCGTTGTTTCATACCTTCATCAACTGGTAAACATATAAATGTACAATAATACCTTAGAATAATTTTCTCAGACATGTATAATCAGTGAATGTTGTGGTTTACTCTCTCAAGCCGTAAGAAAGAGATTAGCGGTATATTACCCTTCGTTGTACTTAATTAATGCAAATACTATATGCTAGACCTTTAGGGTGAAATATAAGCATACAACTATTGAAACAGCAAGTAAAAAGACAAAACAATACACGACATGCAACACAAATAAAGAGCACAGGACAGAGATATACATGCAATAAAGATAGTGATCTAGCAGCATGAGAACCAACAAAAACAGAGTTATCATCAGGAGCTCCGTATATGTAACATGATCTGCTTTACGTGTGGCACTCGCCCCCAGCCTGTGAAAGTATGCTTAGTTGGTATGTGTCAGTCCGGTAATAAAGTCTGGATGTAATAAAATGTCGAATTTTATTCTAAAAATAGGAACATATTAACACGTTGAATAAAGGTAACGACTATAAAATTTCTTTAGTGACAATATCAACATTTTTAAAAAAAATAACCTCGGCGCTTAAGTTTCGTAGACAAAATCACTTTATAAATTAAAGTCACGAATAATGAATAATCAGTGAAGTGTGGAATCAATTTACCGGTCATGCCAGAATATACTGATAAAAACGAAAGGTTCACTACTGGACAGCGAAATAATCACGATTTTAGTTAAGATACCAGGTTAATACCAACACCGTTGTTTCTTACAGTAACAAACAAAATTTACAGTGGTAATGTTATTTGTATATTTTCAAGAAGGGAATACAGTGTTTTGTTTGGTTGGGGATGCCATCCTTATTTTTAGTATACCTTTGTGTTAAGTTAATAAGTTCCTTTTCCATTTTACTTATATGTCTTTTCTTTCTTTAGACTTACTTTTACTAAACTTATACTATAATCTTTAATCTCAAATTTCAAAGTATCCAAAAGTAATCCCGTTTTCGCACCTTTTTGATTAATTAAATCACTTATTTACTTATTTCAAAATAATAAGATTTTGTATTTTGTCTTTATATGATGCATCTTCTAAAATTGAATTATTTAATTTCCAATATTCGTTGCCTCTATTGTTCATGGCGGAAGTTTCTACTTTTAATGAAACTACCTGATGGTCTTTACTATTAATTTTTATTGGCCTAATATCACAAGATAAAAAGGACAAATGGGAATGTGTGTCAAGTCTATGTCGGGCAACGGATGACAGTGTTTGTATAAGTGTGCTCTGACTGTTGCCGACAAACGCATCCATGACCCAGTGGATACATGGGTCTAGCGTTGTTCATGATTTAGCAAGTGAATTCCGCTCAAGCCGATGCTAGGGGCCGTCTTGAACTTAGTAAAAGGTAGGAGTGTTTGCTCTTTGTTGAAGGCCTCATGGTGACTTCAAGATAAAGCATTATTTTATTTGCTTAATCTTACCATGTATTTATAAGAATTTGTCCAATGTACATCTTCTCCATATCGCTTTATTTACTCACACGTAGTAGTAAGTTTACAAAGTTGGAAGTGAACAAACTTATCAAAAGAGAATAGTCTTCTGGGAACTATGATTTTGTCGCCCAACGAGCAGTATTTAAGCCTATCATCACTATATACATATAACAAAGAAGAAAGATATAAAAGCAGTATAAAAAAATGGGCAGTGAGTTGTGAATGCCAGTGAAACAGGGAAAAATGGGTATGGACAAGACATTTTACCTTTTACATGTTTATAACTATAATATAGGGGAGGTATTTGTATTGTATGGAACATGACGTTTTCAAGAAGGCTTGTGACGGCAGTCTTTCCATATAGTTATAAAACTGGGGTATCATCAGATGCTCCGGAAGGGTTAGCATGATCTGCTCCACGCATGGCACCCGTCACACAAAGGTATAAAATTAACAAAATTTAGTATACAATGTAACAACAGCTATTACATGAGTTTTACTTGCTTTTTTGTGCAAAAAAAAAAAACAAAACAAAACAAAACAAAAAAAAAACAAAAAAAAAAAAAAAACAAAAAAAAAAACAAAACAAAACAAAACATATAATGACGTTGTCTATTTCAGCGTTAAGACTGTTGTGATATCGCTCTATATGTTATTGGATATTTACACATCGCTAGATTCCATTGTTGCCGAATTAGAATTATTGAAATATATATTATTTTAGTAGATAAAATAAGTTTGCCCTTCTTGGACTGAATCAAATCGTCAAGAATTTGCCAAGTGGATTAAAAAGTGAATAAAGCCTAATTGCATGGAAACAAAAGATTATATGTTACATGTGTATCTTTCTTGATTCAGAAATATCAAATATTCCTTTTCGATTTTCTTTGATAATCTTACATCAACTATAAGCCATTTACAATTTTAATACGTAAAAAGTTAAATTTAGTTTCTGTAGATGTTCTTTGAGACAACTTAATTATTTTCATTGCAGACCAACTCAAAAAAATTTGGAAGATATAAACTTATTGATCCAAGTGAAATACAAAAAATAAAAATATAAACATATATGTTGCGAGACAGCTGAATGGCATACATGTATAAATAAAATTAAAGTCTTGAACAATATAAATCAAATATGTCCAAGAAATATATTTTTTAGATTTTAATTTTATTTAATATTTTTATTTTGTTGTTCTCCATGAACGACAGCTACACAAATGTTCCTACTCTTATTTATTTGAAGTACAACAAAGACGGTTTGAATTTATGTGATGCTTTGATCTTATCTTTTAACAACACTATGCCCTTATTTAGAAAAAGAAGGTTTTTATGTAGTTTTATGTAGTCTGATGGGATCACATTTAACTTAACTTCACTATGACTTAAGATATCAGATTTTCTTTATTATTGACCGACTGTCATAGTTATTTACTTCGTCTCTTGTTCATTTACTCCACACATGTTATGTTGAAAACTGTCTACTGGTAATATAATTTTGGTTATTTTGTTTAAGATACAATAACTTGCATCCCTGTCAAAGAGCTAAAGGACAAAACAGGAATAACAATGTTTCCATGATCAGCAACCTGGATTTACGTAACTATTTTGACAGCATTTATATCTTTTAATTTATATAAAATCAGAAGTTTGATTAAAATGGAACGCAAGACGTTTAGAAAATGAAACATATCCTAAATAGGGAATAATGCATGGCAAAATCTGTATCAGATGCCGTATCAACCCGAGAATTAAATATCACCCAGAGGGCCGAAGGCCCGAGGGTTGATATTGATCGAGGGTGATATTGGTCGAGGGTTGATATTGGTCGAGGGTTGGTCGAGGGTTGATATTGGTCGAGGATTGATATTGGATTACCAATCAATCGCTGTTGGCTTTCTTTTTTTTTAAATCAAATATACAGTGATTCTTTAGTCTATGGATAAAAGTATTCGGAATACACACATTTCTTACTGTGCATTTTTTTTAAAAAGAAGGTGTTAAAGTCATGATTTCTTGATGGATTTAAATGCAAAGATGCAAAATGACATCCGTTTTCGATGATTTGGAGTCGGTTATTTTCTTTTAATTTTGTCATAAAGTGAAGAATTAATGATATCACTTTTGATCACCTTTTCACTCTATATATAAATCTCAAGAAAATAATGACAAGCTTATGTGCACAAAGGCCGAATAGAATAAAATAAATTACAAAAAAACTCTGTGAATTCTTGGAAGGCCTTTGAAATATAATTCACTGAAAAAAAGCTATACAATGATTTTTCGAACACTGCTGCTTAGAGCACTAAAATTATTTATTCAGAATACTTTTGATTAAAGACTATACCATCATCATAAGGTGTAAAATTTAAATTTCTGATTTTTTTCCGCAACATGTCAGTTGTAATTTTTGGTTATATATTATTTTCCACGAATCGATATTTTAACTAGAACATGTTCAATGAACTTTATCCCTCTTATACTGCGATTTACATCACAGATGCCGCTGTCGGCTGCGTCTTTTTGAAATGGATGTCACGCGAGGATTTCCGATTGTTGACGTCATGTTCCCAATAATGTGTGATACAGGCTATGCGATACGGATTTAGCCATGCAATACAGGGTATACGATACGGGGTTAACGAAATCAATGGTGACATTACTTTCTATACCATCTATTCAAAACTTATGTAATACTAACTTAATATACTTCGTATGATAAAGCAATTTATCAACAATGATGTTAAAAAATGTAAAAGAATGGATAACAGGAAACACCTACAATGGCTGAAAATTTTAACTACATGCCACAATCTCTCAGGGAACTACACAGGAAAACACGAATAAGACAAAAGACAAACGTAGACAAAGATAGGAACTCGGGACAGCCGGACTTTGTACCGGCACTAGTAAAAGCCAGTGGTAGGGCTAAACCGGTTTATGGGTACCCAAACATCCCCTTTATCTGTTCTGTTTCCTCATAGTATAAAAAACATAGGAATAAGAAAAAGCATTTTAAAAACCTCAGTTATGCCATTGCTGCAATGAAATAAGAATAAATAACTGTACTGTATCAATGTCGTGACAAATGGTAATTTTTACAAGTAATCAGTTATTCCAATGGATGTCAATCTACAAGGAAATTGCTATCTCATAAGTTATAGCTTAAAACATTAATAAAACTGAAGTGTTTTTTGTATATATCGTATTGATTTACGTGATGTTTCAGTATAACATGGGCTCCAGAATCTCTGATTGACAGACTTACAGCGTTGTTCCATGGCATGATTTTACCGTGTATTTTGAAATACTTTGTCATGTGAATATATCCTTTCTTGTTTATATACTACAGACAGCTTACACGCTAACCATTTTAACTGATATTATTCAGGCTGGGAATGTTCTTTTTTCTCCAGATTCAGTTATGATAACATGTTAAGAGTTTACTTCATTGTTCACTCTGATAAAAAAATATGATACAAGTATAAACAGAAGTTTCCAGCTTTGGAGTCTTTTATGTAATGGTTCCCAAGGATGTTTAAAAAACAACAATTCTTGTCCATGCAATTATTTTGAAAGACTCAACATAGCAATTTCAAACTCTGCACACAGTTTGACCACCATCTGAAGTTATTCAAAATATGTTTAAAATTTTCAAAATTAACACAATTTCCGAGATGACTGCCAAAATACGTCAACATTTCAACATTGTCCGATTTCAACGAAAATTGATTTCTATGTAGATTTTGGGTTTATTCTCTTCCACACGTTTAGATTTTATCTACACTGAAGATACATAAGTTGTCGAAATGCGCATATGCAGAATCAAAATTCACAGTAACTTCGGTATTTTATTATTTGAGGCTGCAAATTAGGTGGAATCATCAAATTGGTGGTCTGGGGTGACATAGGCTATTGCTTGCAATTGTAAGTCTAGTTCTTATTCTTTTCTTCCGTCTTCTAATTGAAATTTGTAAGAGCGATTCCTGGGACACCAGCGCCTCACACTTGTCCATCCTTTCTGCTTGATTCCTGGGAAACCAGCGCCTCACACTTGTCCATCCTTTCTGCTTGATTCCTGAGACACCAGCGCCTCACACTTGTCCATCATTTCTGCCTGATTCCTGGGACACCAGCGCCTCACACTTGTCCATCCTTTCTGCCTAACAATTTTTAATAGCACTTGCTGTAATGAAAAACAGAAAAGCCAGTAATTAAGAAAAAAATGAAACTTTATTTAAGAAATAGTTTACTACAATCGGGCTCTATGCGAATTAGAACATGGGCAGGCCTTATATTTGTCAATATTTTATAACGAGCGAAAGCGAGGTATAAAATGAAGAAAGATATAAGGTTTGACCATGTTCTAATTCGCATAGAACCGTATTACAATAATATATTTCTATTCTAATATGTCTAACAAATGTAATGAAAGTTCGAAGTGAGTCTTAGAGGACAAAATTGGGTTTGATATTAGAAATAAAAGATGTCGGGAAAACTGAGCGCCAAAAACATAAACTGACATAGGAAAAAAACATAAACTGACATAGGAAAAATCCGTATTCGTCATTTTATTTCATACAAGTTGCTAATAAATTAATGAAATAGTATGATCTTTTATGAAAATATCATATACGGCTATTTCAAAATCGAAACGGGTATACATATGAGAGCTGGTTCCGGTTATTGGTTTAGAAATATTGTATGACTGTTTCATTAAGTTATATTTGAAACAAGCAATCAAACAAACAAACAAATAATTCAATAACAACAACAATTGAAAATTTTGTTATTAAACTGTGTATCCTGATGCGTTACATTTATTTTGTTTTGTTTTGGTTTTATCTGCACTGAGGAGACATAAATTGTCGAAATGCGCATATGCAGAAAATAAATTAACAGTAACTTCGGTATTTTGTTATCTATATAGATTAGATTTAACAACACAAGGGACACTCGTTGCTAGGTAACGACGTGGTCAATAACCACTGTTGATTTCAGTTCCGTGTCTTCAAGTCAGATGGTAATTTCTTTTATAATTATTTGATGTGGCTTTTTTGTGGTTTATTTATATTAACAGATTGTTAGTAAATGAGATATGCTAGTTGTTCATTATTGTTGATTTGATGTTGAACAATACGGGTATGCTCTATTAGAACAACGGCAGTAGAATACCGAACGAACAAAGGAGTGGAATTTGCAAAAATCGAAGTCCAAAGATATGGCCAAAACGAGGTCACAGAAAACAATGTCGTAAAACACAGAAAACAATGACGTTAGACAGATACAAAGCACAGAAATAGAAAAGACAACATTCAAAATCAAGGCATTTACAATGTGAACTCCAGTGAAACTGAGAGTGACATCAGGTGCTCCGGAAGGGTAAGCATGTTCTGCACTGTTAACAGCACCCGTCACACTGTAAATAACAAAATACCGCAGTTACTGTTAATTTATTTTCTGCATATGCGCATTTCGACAACTTTTGTCTCACCAGTGCAGATAAAACCAAACATTTGGAAGTCCATTACCCGAAAAACATGTAGAAGCTGATAGAGAACAAATAACCAAAAGGGTCTAAATAGAAAAGCCAAAATTCAGCTAAGGACAGAGCTTTGCATAAGGGAGATACTCCTTAGTTTTAAACAAAATTTTATAAAATTTAGATATAAAGATATTGCAAGAGAGTCAATCTGGAAAAATGTCAAAATCGGTAGTCAAATCCGGGAAGACGTGAATCTAGATGAAAATGTCCGCTTTCATTTGGGACACTGACACGTCATATCTTTCAATGATGTTATGATGACGGCCATAGAATATCTTGAGGGATGAAATTAACATAGGTTGAACAAATCCCTGACTAAGCAGCTATTGGGACAGTGTTTTTGCTCGGTTAAAAAATCACTGTACAAACTACACGCTCGACAGTAACAATTCAACTGCGATATGTAAAATCCATAGGCTGGAGAGGTAGGTATATTGCTGCTAAGAATTAGAATTGGAGAAGAGCGCCAACTAGAATTACAGGTAAAATGTGTTGTAAGTTTCCAAATCTGATCATTACCATAGTTACTTAAACACTCTATATTTAATGAAATTTAACAAGAGCCTTAAATAAGTCTTCCTTTATATCCCTTGGGATTTTTTGAATATTTTTGCATTAAGGGAGTACGAGTATCAGAAATTTTGTAATTAGAATTAAAATTCTAACCTTCTGTTTTGAAGAGCACTACTAATGGAACAACTTAAGCAAAAAATTTTGAAAATCCATGTAGGAATTTTTTTAGATATAAGACATCAAAATTTTGGCGGGAAACAGATCTCTCTAGAGTTTTCATTCAATTTGCATAAGATGTTTATAGGCCTTTAAATATATGAAATTATAATTAGAAGTTGATTAAATTTTTATACACAGTCTATTTTATGTATTTTAAAGTGACTTATAACCAAGAAAATGTGCCCCATGTGCAAAAATTTTTTGCACTGTTTGAATGGATAAAACCCGAGGATATAGAATGTTTCTGAAATCTGAGGCTCGTACTCCCTTAATTCCTAGTTTTATTTTCATTTGTCTGTGTTACTTATTTTGTCAAGAAATCAACAAATCATTATCAAGTAGAGTACATACAGACATGACAAATAAAACTAGAATATGTTATCATTATTATGTCTACTGTTGGGAATTTACAGGGAATTCCAAAAACTTGTGTTCATATAGAAATAACAAGAGTATTAAATTCATAAACAATAACTGTTGCAACCAGACGGTGGGGAAGTTTAGAAACTCGAAGACCCAAAACATAGCCAAGACAAACTAGAAACAAAGAAATAACACGAATAAAAACAAAAAAAGAAAGAAAAACAAACAAACCAATAAAATTTTAAAATAAACACTTCACAATAAAAACAACTGAAAACGAATGGTGTAATAGTGAGTGGTAAATAAACATTAGCATTGTCAATACCAAATATATACAGCCAGTCAATAGTAAATTAAATTAAAAAAATATGTATGAAATGAAACAGACACACAAGTGTGATATTGGCATCACA
>MJUU01011929.1:2763-20881 GCA_002080025.1 Modiolus philippinarum | reverse complement strand
AAATTAAAGAAACAACTAAAACACCTACTTCAGCTTCGTACCTAGATCTGTTATTGTATATTGACGAAGATGGACGTTTGAAGTCTAAGCTGTATAATAAGCGTGATGATTTTAATTTCCCAATTGTGAACTTTCATTTTCTTAGCAGCAATACACCTACCTCTCCAGCCTATGGAGTGTACATTTCACAGTTGATTCGCTACTGTCGAGCGTGTAGTTTGTACAGTGATTTTTTGAACAAAGAAAAAACACTGTCGTAAAAGCCGCTTGGTCAGGGATTTGTTCAACCTATGTTAATTTCATCCCTCAAGAAATTCTATGGCCGTCACCATAACATCATCGAAAGATATGACGTGTCAGTATCCCAAATGAAAGTGGACATTTTCAGCTAGATTCACGTCTTCCCGAATTTGACTACCGACTTTGACATTTTCCTGGATTGACCCACTCTCAGTGTGACGGGTGCTGTTAACAGAGCAGGACATGCTTACCCTTCCGGAGCACCTGGTGTCACTCTCAGTTTCACTGGAGTTCACACTGTGAGTGTTTTGTTTTGAATGTTGTGATTTCTGTTTCTGTACTTTGTGTCTGTCTAGCGTCGTTTTTTTGTGTATGGCGTCATTGTTTTCTGTGTTCTCGTTTTGGCCATGCCTTTAGACTTCGATTTTTGTAAATTTCACTCCTTTGTTCCATCGGTATTCTACTGCCGATGTTCCATAGAAATATTCATCAATTCATGGATTCCCTGTTTTGATGGCATGATACATAAAGGGGCTAGTTTTTTTTCAAATAAAATTAGCTTAAATTGTATATATGTTTATATATATGTTTATCGAGTAATTCTGCAAAGTTTGAATAAAATCTGTTGAACGCTTTAAGAGAAATTGTCAAAATAATAAGACTCTATATTGCGCTACTGCAAACTGAAAATTTTACTTTTGTGATGAGCTTTTTGACAGCATCTGGACGAATAAAATTCATCAAGTGTCCTAAATGCAACTTGTTTCAGGCCAAAAACCATGGCTAGGCAATATATATGGCTTTCTTTTAGATAAAAGACGTGTACAGCATAACGAAATTGACTGCTTTTTATGCAACTTGGGTATGCTTTGTTTTGTAAATAACTGGGTCTAATGGCTCACTCCCACCTTCATACCCAAGATACCAATATTTTCCAAGTAAAGTGCTTTTAAATAGATAAACTAGCAGAGATATCAATTAATTCTAATTTTAGATATAAACTATTTGATAAGTTTCTAAAATTAAGCGAGGCATCAAATTATTAAAAGCTGGTCAAATTGTATTTTTTGAAGTTATGTGACATTTGAAATATTCAGCCGGTCAGATATAATTTTCTAAAAAAAGGTTGAAAATCATGCTGATATAAGTCATTGTTCAAAAAGGACGAACTAAAAAAGGACACAGATGATGTTAAATGCAAAAGATAAATTGTTATTTTAGGCTTCTCATTCCAGAATTCTAAAATTTCTTTAAATTACTATTATAAAGAAATATCCATATTCCTCAATCATAAATAGCATATATGTCCAAGTAGAACAGATTTCTTGATAAATTACACGCACTGTATAGTCTAGGTTTATATATTTTATTTTAATACTGCTGACAAGAGATTACTCCTTGAAACACGTTCACAGCATAATAAAATCTCCTGTTTATTATGCAACTTTGGTATTTTTGTATTTTTCAACCCTTGAACTGATGCTACTGCTTGTTGACCAAAGGTCACCGACTGTATTCACCAGTCCAATAGTCAGACTTGTCTTGTATGAAAATGTTCCTTAGTACTGGATTTGGCTTCATATTTCGGGATTTTTGGTGACGAGTATTTCTTTTCTGACCAATTCTTTGATTCTGGCTTTCGTATCACTTGATTAGAATTCTGCTGATAAGAGGTTACTGCTTGAAACACGTGTACAGCATAATAAAATTTATTGTTTATTATGCAACTTTGGTATTTGTGGTCCAGGGGTACCCGAGCATATTTACAAGTCCAATAGTCAGACTTATTTGAGATGAAAATATTTCTTGCTTTTGAAGAAATTCACTAGAAGTTTTTATCAGAATTCTGACCCCCTAGAAATACTTCGGCTTTATTCCGTGTATGGCACTTGGTAGATGTCCTTAGTACTGGATTTGACTTGCTATTTCAGTATTTTTGGTAATGAGTACTTCTTTCTGACTATTTTGTGGATTCTGGCTTTCCATATTATTTGATTTTAATGCTGCTTAAAAGAAGATACTCCATGAAACATGTGTACAGCATAACAAAATTTAATTTATATTATTCACTTTTGGTATTTTTTTTTATTTTTAAGCCATTGGACCGATGCCAATGATGGTGGACCAGAGGTCCCCAAGGCTATTCACCAGTCCAATAGTCCTTGTCTTACATGACAATTTCATATGAAAATTCTAACCCCTTAGAAATACTAAGGCTTCATTCCATGTATTCCACTAGGTAAATGTCTTTAGTACTGGATTTGGCTTCCTATTTAGGTATTTTTTGTAACGTGTACGTATTGTCTGATTATTTTTGTTTTTATTGTGGCTTTCCATATTATTTGATTTAATGCTGCCGGTGAGAGGTAACATGTTTTAACACGTGTACAGCATAACAAAATTTACTCTTTATTATGCAACTTTGGTATTTTTGTAGGCCAAAGTAAACAAAGGGTATTCACCAGTCCAATAGTCAAACTTGTCTGACATGAACATTTACCTTTCTTTACCTTTCATTTACCCTTCTTTAAAGAAGTTTACTAGTAGTTTTTTAATAAAAATTCTAACCACTTAAAATACTACTGCTTAATTCCATGTATGGCTCTCGGTAGATGTCCTTAGTACTGGATTTGGATTCCTGTTTCGGTATTTTTGGTAACGAGCACTTCTTTTCTGACTATTTTTTTGGATAATAGCTTTCCACATTATTTGATTTTAATTTTGATGATTGGATGTTACTCCTTGAAACGCGTGTACAGCATAAAAATATTCATTGTTTATTATGCAACTTCGGCATGTTTGTACTTTATATGTCGAATAAATATATTTTGATCCTTTGAAAATTAGTATCACTATTTCCCTAGTAACCGTCAAAACCGAACATTATGAAAAAGTAAAATTGTGGCTTGAAATTTCAATAATTTGCATTTTGTAAACATTTTAGAGCTTAAACAGAGTATATGCTGTATTTTCAGTGATAAGAATGCATATAATTATGAAAAAAAAATTCAGTAATTCTGGTATGTATATATCAGGTTTTGGCATTTAAAAAACCATGGCACCAATGTTTCAGCTCTTGTCTGATAATATAAAACTTTTTAGTGCAAATGGGGCTAAAGAATGTGAATTTGGACTAAACTTGATGCTTTATACCAAAATAAAGAAGACAGAGGCATATTCTAATTTTTGTGATTTTTTTTACTTAAAACTATCATACCACCATTGATTTTGCAAAATAGGCTTTGTTAAATTTGACGCTTTCGGAGCATCATTAACTGTCGTTTCAAATAAAGAGAAACTTTTTACCTAAATTACATCATATATAGTGAGCTTTCTCACACAATTTGTGGCAACTTTCATGGTATTTAAGAAAATTCATTCTACCATAAGTAAACAAATACATATATTCCGGTTTCACCTTCACTTGCAACCCGTGAATGGTCATGTCATTGTTTAACCATTTTTTTGGCATATTTTAGCAATGAAATAAAGATTTTTGGAGTACCTCAAATGTTTCGCTTTCAAACAGGATGCATTTTAATTACTTGGAATACTTGACTTTTTCTCATTACCATAGAAATATCGATACATATTGATAAAGTACTATTTTTACATGCAACCCTAGCGTAAGGATTTCCTGTTTTGGTGGTATGATACCAAATGAAATTAAAGCGTTGTATTGATCCAGATTATAAACTTCTACGCAATACATGTAACAATACTATACTAATTATACGACAACAAAAGAACGCAGATTTAATGGAAAATACTTTAATTATATATGAATATGGCAGATGGATAAACTTAAAAATCATAACTGCAATCCCTTCATTGAGTCAGCTGTATGCTATATATTAATAAAACTGAGTGGTTTTGTTGCATTCTTGAAAAAACAGGGATAAATATTTGGAATACTTATTGGTTTTGTATACATTTTCGGTTAGGACTGAGTTTATTTCCCTGTATCCTAAAGTTTGTGTAAATAGGGTAAGTACCGAACAGAATTGTCAAGAAACCACCACCGGAACATTGTCAACCGCAATGGTCCTGACTTGGTACAAGCATTTCAAAAGAAATGTTTAGTTTAACTGGTATAATGGAGCGCCAAACCTCTCCTTCCATCGTGGTAGTATTCAGTAGCAACTCAACACCAATAAATAAGTTTATTGAACTTTGGGGTTTTTTCTTCTTTTTCTTCCATCTTTCTCTTTGAAATTGTTCAAATGAATTCCCAGCCTCGAAAGACACAAGCTTGAAGATAATATTGTATCTAAAACTTTTCAGATACCCTTAGGGGTTTATATGATAGTTTTGTAATTATGTCTGTACAAAATCAGGACCATTTCGGTTGACAATTTTGCCGGTGGTTTCTGATTTGTCTTTTTGTCTTATGGACGTCAGCTTTTGACCACTCTGTTCGGTATAACTTTATTATTACCCAAATTCTATTTATATCTATTTGTGTTAGGTATAACGCCAAAATATATGTAAAACAACTGAACAAAACCAAAAACAAAACAATAGTATAAAATGACTCTAGCTCAGTGAGGCAAATTGAAATCCGGAATTACCACAGTAAGACGAGATTTTCGGCAAAGACAATATTTCTTTAAATAACAATACTTTTAAAAACGCCTCACAACGATTTCCTCTACAAAAGATCCTAATCCGTTATGTAATAAAATTCTTAAAAAAATATGGCGTGAGACCATATGTATGGAACGGGCAATAGCGTCTTCTACGATGAGTCCGATGGTAAAAATACTATGACTCTAATTTGAAGCAAGTGAAGTCCTGTGGTTAAGGTCATTTGACTCTAGTTTGAAGCAAGTTAAGTCCGGTTCTTAAGTTTCTTTGACTCTAGTTTGAAGCAAGTCAAGTTCCATGGTTAAAGTCCCATTATTCTAGTTTAAAGCAAGTTAAGTCCGGTGGTTAAGGTCCTATGTAAACAGTCAATCAAAACGCCTTACTAGACTACCAACTCGTTTTGCCGTCCATGCATCATCCTTAATGTCAAGAAAGACATGTGCATACAAATAAAAATGATGAAAACACAATTTATTACTCAGCAAACAAAAATACAACCTGTAAAATATCTGTATAATTCACCTGTGATTGGAAAGGATATCATCTTTGTCAAATTAAACTTTGTATGTAACATTACCTGTTGTATTGTGATAAATGCCTAGTTCTTTGAAGAGGTGGTTTTAATAATGTGCTTTACATATAAACGATGTTATTAGAAGCTTTGTTTGCAGTTACAACGTTTATCATGTAATGCAGAGAGGATCTTACCCGATCTGACAAGAACTAAAGTTACAAAAACAAAATAACAGTAAACACCTACAATGGCCGGGAACTACAATCACCTGCCACAATTTACAATCGGACTGAACTAGTAAAACATTAATGAAAACAAGAGACATGCATAAATAACGATAGGAACTCGGTACCGGAACGAGCAAAACCCAGTGGTAGGGTTAAACCGGTTAATGGTTGTGAAACAACAAATATCATCTCGTATCATTGCTACTGAATGCAAGTCTTGTACTTCAGACAACTAACTAACAACTAAATACCGAAGTCACTGTGAATTTACTTTCTTCATATGCGCATTTCGACAACTTATGTCTCTTCAGTGCAGATAAAATCTAAACGTTTGGAAGACCATTAACTCAAAGATATGTAAAAACTGATAGAGAACAATGTTTCAGACATGACACACTGATTATGCTGTGTTATGCTATGCTGTTACTCAAGATTGTATTATCTGTGACAGACCTTTGAAAGAGATCATAACTGTACGTATTACGACTCCCAAAGAAGATAAATATAGTTACTTGGTAGCAAGGCTTAATTATTTTCGAAAAGTCACAAATGCACAATGTCCAATACAAATCTATTGGTCAATACCCAATCAGAAACAATAAGTATTCACACACTGGAAGTAATTAATGTATAAATTTTCAACAAGCTGTTACAATTGATTATAGAATATGAAACTGTATTATCTATTATTAATTTGCGTGAAGAGATTCTTTCATCTTTCTAATGTCAAGTGTTGTTCACTCGGTTTATAGAGATAAAGTAAACATTAATTGTTATTGGAAAACAATGTTTTTATATAAATCAATCTAACAGCTCCAAGCAATCGATACGATTTGAAGCAAACGATATAGTAAATTCATAAAGGGTAAATCGAAAATATATAGGCAATCTATGTAGTTATAAATAACAAATTAACGAAGGTACTGTGACTTTAGTTACAACAGTGAGAAAATGTTAAATTTTCTTAACCAAAATAAAAAAAAAAATAGTAATAAAACAAAAACATAACTAAACAAAATTATTAGCTTTTAGACATACTTATAGTATTTCATTTTATGGTCTTCCAAATGATTTATTTAATCTTTCCTGAAAAGACATAAATTGTCGCAACGGCCTTTTCAAAAATCAAATTCTTTGCCGCTACTTTTAATGTCACTTATTGCCTAAATTTTGCACGAGATTTTATATAAAACTTTTACAGAAAAAGCTGGTTCCTTGGCGCACCTACTTCTAAAAAGAAAATGCCTTTGCAGTCTTGAGAAATATATAGTGAAAGGAAATTCTGACAAAAACGTATTTTTTTATTTTTTTTTTCGGGTTTGATGATAGTTGATTCCATGACAACTCATCGCTTTCGATTTCATTGGACACGCTTACAATTTTCTAAATCGGTTTTTAAAGATAAATCCCAAGCATATGAATTGTTTATTTCACAATTAATTCGTTACTGTAGAGGTTGCAGTACAGCAAAAGCGCTGTCACAAAAACTGCCGAGTAAGGGATATGTTCAGCCGTTGTTACCTCGTCCCTTCAGAAATTATATGGCCGTCACCACGACATCATAGATAGATATGAAATGTCAGTGTCACAAATAAAAACTGACATTTTCAGCTAGTTTCTCGTCTTCTCGGATTTGACATTACCGCTTTTGACTTTACCCTGGATTGACCTACTGACAGTGTGACGGGTGCTGCATACAGAGCAGGACATGCTTACCCTTCCGGAGAACCTGATGTCACTCTGTTTTTTGAGAGTTCACATTGTTAGTTCTTTAGTTTTTTGTGATGTATATGTAATGTTCGTGTGTTTTGTTGGAATGTGGTGTCTTTGGTCTTCTGTCTTCTGGTGTTCTTGCTTTTGCCTTGTCTCTGGACCTTGATTTATCTAATCTTGTGCAATTGGATAAGGACAGAACATTTATCCTATATTACTACTGTAATGTTGAAGGGGTTTATGCTGTATTGAGCAGGCTGTCCCTACACGCTTTTGATCAGGTTTTCACCATTATTACTTGATTTCCTATATCGTCGATTTATTCCCCTATGCACCATCTGGGAACGCACCAGGTCGGATCTGTAGACTCAAAACACTGAAAACTGTGGTTTAATGGAGTAGAAAATATATCCAAGTGGTTCATGGTCGTTAGTTATAAGGGCAGGAAAAAGGAACAACTTCACTGATATTTGTTCTTGTCTTCTTGTTGATGATAGTTTGAATTATTCACATTGTCAACGGCATGCTTATCCTCTTAATGAGATAATATGGAAATATCCCTACTATTGGTCGATAAAATAAATTGGCCTTACTTGGACTGAAACTAATGGTTTAAATTTTGTTCAGTGAACTGCAGCATGAGGGGGCGATGGGTTTATTTCGTTCTCCGTAATCGGGGGATTTCAATTCGCCGTGATTCGTTTTATATTTCATTAATTTGTCGTGAATCGTTATGAGAACATTGTCCGTGAGTCGTTCTTTACTCTTTATCAAATTCAAATTCCCGTTAACTGTAATTTGTCCGAATATTTTTTTTTTGTTATTCGTGATGAGACATCCCCATCAGGCCCCTCAAGTATGAATCTTGCATAATTGGATGGAAAACAAATGGCTGCATTTCATTCCATTATTATGAATATATGGGATATTCTTGTTCACTTTTTGTTTGATTTCATATCTGCAAATGCTCATTTCGACAACTTGTGTCCCTTCAGTACAGGCCAGATCAAACAAATTGGGGGTTTTCGAATTCACATGATAAACCCTAATGCTTAGATCATTCTTTTCAGCAATTAGACATTTTTGACCAATTACAAATATATCTCCTTAATCGACGATGAATCGATACCAGCCTTACAACTTGTTGTTTTTTCATTTTTTAACGTAACTTAGGAAATAATTCATGGGCGCCGGTGGTTTGTTGAAGATTTACATATGGGTGGCCATTATTTTCGTTAATATATAACCCAGAGCGTAGCGCAGCGGAGCGAGGGGTAAAATTAACGAAAATAATGGACACCCATATGTAAATCGACCACAAACCACCGGGGAACATTAATTATTTCGATTCTAATATGAAGTTTTATGATCTAGACGGACCTATAGTGTACACAGTAATTACAGCCATTACATAAGATTTACTGACGTTTTTGTGCTCAAACACATTATGACGTCGTCTGTTTCAGCGTAAAGACTGTTGTGACGTCGCTCATAATGTTATTTGAGATTTTCATATGTCTGGTCGTCATGGTTTCCATTGTTCTCATATTAGAATTTCTATTTAATCCCTTTTATTTATGCTGCCCATAGTTTGACCATTACTTAAGTGTCTTAGTTCTGAATGTCGTCTTTTCTCACATCATTGTTTTGTCTTTGTTTGCCTCTATTCCCGTTTTTGCAATGTCTGTAGACTTTGATCACTTTCCTTGTTCTGTCAAGATTCTATTGCCGTTGTTTTAAGATCTCAAGTTTCCTTTATAACTGACTGGTTGTCCTGGTATTTGTTGGAGAATCTATTTTTATCACATGATGTCTGCCTTTTTCTGAAGTAATTAAGTGTCTAAGTGTAGGAACACTCAACGTTAATCATGTAATCCATTGAGAACACAGAATCAGATTAGTTATGTCTTTCTCATGCCATGGTCTGTTAATAAGGGATGGACAATTGGATTTTATGGGGATGGGGTGGGGGTGGGGGCTAGGAGGGAATTCGAAAAAAAAATTTTCCAGGATCAGAAATTTTGTGAAAAAAAAATATCAGGACAGGAGGAGCTTGACAAAAATTAACCTGGATGACATATATCAAGCAAAAGTTCTGGCTTGGACCGAAAATTGGACAAGATTGCTACCAGTAAGAATAAAAATGTCAGCATGACATGCATCAAGCAAAAGTTCTGGCTTGGACCGAAAATTGGACAAGATTGCTACCAGTAAGAATAAAAAATGTAAGGCACAGATTGCATAAAAAAAAATCCAGGATCAGATATTCCTTCCTTGTCCCATCCCTATAAAAATCAAATGGTTGCTCCTTAAATAAAGTGCAATGAAGCGAAGCATACCTTTATCAAAGTTTCTTTATCTGTCATAAGAAACAATATCTAGAGCTGTCTCAAATAAATTCAGTACATTAGAGAGAGAGTTGATGGATCGTCATTGTAGGCGTCTCCGGGTAACATGTACCTCTCGTATGCATGCGTCACCCGTCATGTCAGAAATAATATGCACAATGGAAAAAGTCGTGATCAGCCAGCAGGTAAAAACATCATTATAGCACAGTTTAGATGATCATTGACATTACTTAATAATGACCTCCATAAAATAAACGTAATATCTGATCCATCATGTTGTTGTGGGGCACCACGTGAAGACTACAAACATTGTTTCTTTGAATGTCCATTATATTTAGTGTAACGTGATGTCTTAGTAAATAAATTAGCCTTGTTGCCTGATTGTCTTGAACGGAATATTTTGCTCTTAATTAGTGGTAGTTCAACTCTTTCAAACCACGAAAATTAAGAAGTATTTAAGGTAGTATTTGAATATATAAAAATATGCAAAAGATTTCTTGTGGTATGTTTATAAGTTGAGTTTATTTACTTGTACGATCCGTACACACCCGCACACACACAATCATAAGTAATACACCATTGTCCGGATTTACTGTCTCATCTCCCTTTGTACAATGGAAGTAAAAACACAATTGCCGAACACAGTTGGCAAGAGCTGAAGTCCATGAGACAAAAAGACAAATCAGGTGGAAATCACCGGCAAAATTGGCGACCGCAATGGTCCTGACTTGGTACAGGCATTTCAAAAGAAATGGTGAGTTACACCGGTTTTTTGGCATGCCAAACCTGCCCTTAAATTGCTGTAGTGTCCACTAACAACTCTACAGCAATCGCCTTTTAAAGGTCGTAGACAGTTAAAAGAAATGATCATCCGAGTACTAAGTAAAAAAATCTTTAATCAGAGTTAAGGCTTAAACTTACAATTTTTCCACAAAGGACTGATATCTATTAGTCCAAGTTTACAGAACATACAATATATACTATATAAAAAATCTTAAATTTGAAACATTGTGTAAACAATGACAGAATATGGAGTATATGTAAAAAATATCGTAAGTCTAGAAATCGATAGATGTCTAAAACCAATACAGAACAATAATCAAAAGGAACTAAATAGAAAGAAAAAAGGACAGAGTCTTATGTGAGGGGAATACTCCTTAGTGTAGAACCAATTTTTTAATATAGATAATTTTCCAAATAAATTGTTTTTTTTGGCCAGCACTGGAGTACTGGACTATCTTATCTATCCAAAAGAGCTAGAAATTAAGGATACTACTGATACTTCCACATCAGCCTCGTTCCTTGACCTTCATCTTGAAAGTGACAAAAGAGGTACACTACAAACTAGCCTAAATGACAAACGCGATGACTTCACCTTTCCAATGGTCAACTTCCCCTTTCTTTGTAGCAACATTCCAAAAGCACCAGCATACATAGTTTACATCTCCCAACTCATTCGCTCCTCAAGGGCCTGTGGTCGATACAGTGACTACCTTGATAGAGCTCGGTTGCTTACAAATAGGCTACTTAAGCAAGGGTATGTTGCCCATAACTTGAGGTCATCACTACAGAAGTTTTACGGTCGACATCACGATCTTGTGGACCGCTATGAGATATCTGTTTCCCAGATGACAACAGATCTTTCTCTTTGCCACTAAAGTTTGATTTCCCTCTACCGGATTTGACTTTACTACCGGAGTTGACATGTTCAACACGGCGGCTGTCTTATAAGAAGCAGGAGATGCTTACTCTACCGATGTACCTAATCTCACCCATGGCTTTTATTGGGTCCGTGTCATTCATTTTTGTATATGTGCGTGTCTTTATTTTCTTTTCTGTGCCGTGCTCATGTTATGACTTCGTTTCTTCGTTTTTCTGACGTTGCCATTGTCCTTGGATTGTTCTTTTCAGACTGACGGTTCGGTTCTCACTTACTTCACAATATGAACTTGCTAGTGTGATGAAATGAATGCAAGAGAAATAAATATTCCATTAGGAGGTCCGAAATGGGTCTGGTTCAAGTCTGCTTTTAAAGAAAAGTGTGTGTGTCAGTCCAGAAATGTGTCTATTCTTATTAGTAAAATAATAACCTTTTTACATGTCTAAACATATGATTTCGCCTGTAATCTTCTTTAGTGATAATCGCAACAATGTTGGACATGATCCTGGCCTATAAGTTTCTTAGACAGTACTTTCTCTCTGTTAACAAAATCAACGAATATATTACAAGCAAAACACTAGCAAAAGGGTTGTGAAATGTAGACCCCGTTTTCTGGAGATATCAGAATAACACATATCAATATAGGCACATAATGTATGTCAGTCATACCCTTAAATTAAAGAACTCATAAAAAAGCTCATAAAATGAAACTTCAATTTTTCTGGCCATTTGGTAATGCTAAACAAACCCAAGAGAAGGAAACAAAAAAGAAAAGTTGACATGAACCTGAATTGACAAAATATCATTGACAGTATTTGTATTCATTTCATATTGAAGCATAAGTTTCACTACAATAGAATGAAAATCTAAAAGAAAATGAAAACACAATCTATATTAAATTAGCAACAATAATGTTAAAAGTATAAAACATTGCTATTTCATTGTTACAAAGAAATAAGAATGAATTACTGTATTGTATCCATTCGTGACAAATGGTTATTTTCACCAGTAATCAGTTATTCCAATGGAAGTCAATCTATATCGAAATAACAATCTCATAAGTCATGACTTAAAACCTTAAGTGGTCTTTGTATTGTATATCGTATTGACTTTAAGTAATGTTTCAGTACAACAAGGGTTCAGACACACTCGCTGCCTATAAGCTGAATAATTTAACTGCAAACAATCCAAGCGCTTTTCAGAAAACAGCTTAAAGATCTTTCTCAAGTGTCTGTCTTGATAACATATTGTGAGTTTGATTTTTTATTCATTCTGATAAAAAATACGATTCAAACAGAAATTGTTTTTCACTGTGTGAGTCTTTTGTGTTATAATTGCTACGGGATTTTCGTTGAAAAATTAGATGAGTGTTATGCACATGAATGTCATTTCTGGTTTGTGATGTCATGTATTTTATCTTTAAAGCATGAAAATTCTCTTCGGATTAATAGTTGATTAGTTTTAAGAGAGAGCATCGACCATTGTTCAAGTTAATCCATAAAAGTCTTTGCACCTTTCAATATATATTTATGTTTATTTTCTGGAGATTTGTATCGTCACATTGTTACTCTTTAGTGACCTTGACCCTTGGTATTGTTTGTTACTCTTTAGTGTCCTTGACCCTTGGTATTGTTTGTGAGTCTTTAGTGTCTTTGACCATTGGTATTGTTTGTTACTCTTTAGTGTCCTTGACCCTTGATATTGTTTGTTTGAGGTTGTCACTTATAATTACCAAAAGATTCAGGGTTATAAACTTGCATATGAATTTCAGCTATTTCTTTCCACAGTAAACGACTCAACAATACTTATTAAAACGTAAATCAAAATTTGCAATCCCTCATTTTCATGTTGCTAACATATTAGATTTATATATTAATGCAGGATTACTATACGTCTACCTGATTTGGATTGATACAGATTAAAAACGCAATGAATGTAACAATACCATGATAATTATATGACAACAAAAGAACTCGGATTAATTGGAAAATGTTTTATTGTAAATGAATATGGCAGATAGACAAAATTGAAAATCATGATGGCACCCATTTAATTAATGTGGTGTACATTTAAAAAAGAGCAGAATGGTATTGCCTAATTCTTGAGTGAAGCAGTGATTAAAACAAGTGCTTTGTGTTAAATTTGCATTTCCAGTTAATACTCCATGTTTTCTTCCTGTTTTAAAGTCTCCCCCCAAAAAAAAGAGAATTATTGAACTTCCTATATTTCCTTCACATTATTCTTTTTCTTCCTTCTTTCACCCCGAATTTGTTCAACTAATTTCTCGGCAACGAAAAACTCAAGCTTAAAGATCCTTTTTCTTTACTCAAAATTTTAGAATTGGTGCTAACTGCACTGAAATCCAAAAAAGCAGCAATAGGAGAGAAAGAACTATATTCAAAAGTAAAATGTGCTTTATAAATCCGATGATTGCAATAGTTACTCTTTATTCATTGAAATTTAGCAGGTGCTTTGAATAAATCTTCCTTTATTTCCTGGGGCGTATTAGGATATTTTTGTATTAATTCCCAGATCTATTTATATATGTCTGTGTAACTGAATTCGACAGAAATCAGAATATCATTATTAAGTAGACACAGACATGGCAATAAAACTAATGTTTTTCATCACTACTATGTTAACTGAAGGGTATTGAAGTTGACTCCATAATAATGTCTTCAAAATCAAGGTTACAAAACAATAAATTAACAAACAAATTCTGTCAAAACCAGCCATAGGTATACATTTTGAAACCCACAGGCCTAAATCATGTTTAATACAACTTTAAAAAGAAATAATAAAGACTTAATAATAAACTGCAATGAAAAAGAATGCCATTAAAAACACTACCACGGAGAAGCAAGCTGAAATCCGGAAGTATCACGGTAAAACGAAAATAAAACTATCAATGCCAGATGTCCTACATATGTACATTACCAGACACCAGTTAAGATTAGTTGTGAAAACTGAAAAATAAACGGACAACTTAATTCTCTCTATGAGTTTTACATCAAAACTGAATCGCAAATCAATTAAGGCAAAGACAACATATATAAAAAAGACCACATATTGGTTTCTCCACTAGACAATTTATATTGTCATTAATTATTGTGAAAAACGTTGTCATATAATTTCCTTCCTATCTCTTATTATAAGTTTTGCAATCTTCATACAGTTGTTATAGCTAGTCTGAAAACGGAACTCGATTAAATCACTAATAGCTCGTAATATAATCTTTGTGAAACTATAATAGGGTCTGTAAGTCTCGTTCAATTTTGAAACTTCCGGGTTCAATATTTGTACCCGGAAGTTGCATTTTTCACGACAATATATGACGTTGCAAACAAAAAATTGAACGTCATAATCCAAAAACGTCATATTTTGGCGGGAAACGTTTTCGAATTTCAATTCTATCGTGAAATCTCGCTGTCACATGACGAGACTTACAGACCCTATGATTGAAGAGTTACTGTCATGTATCTGCCAATAAATACAGAACAAGACCAAAATTAGAAGTAAAGAACCAGCTAAGGGCAAAGACAGAAAGCCTTTATCATAGGACCAGCAAAATTCAGGACTAAAAACCAACCAAGAAACTTTTACCCAAGGGACAAGCTAAGACAAAGCTATTATCAAATAGGAAATTCCTTTTGACTTAAAGAAACGGGCAAATACAGCTATAGATCGAGACGCTACATAAATACCAAACCATGATCCGAAGGCAGCGCTTTTGATCAGGCAGAAATGCTTAGATTCTAAGGTACAACTAAAGACAGAACTGTAAAGGAGAAAAACACATTGGATTCCCAAAGACCATCTAAAAACAGAGATATGCACAGGGAGAAACTCGCTTGGATCGAAAGGAACATTCTCAGAATAGATCAATTAACTAGGAAGAAATTCCTTGGATTCAAAAGGATCATATAAGCACAGAGTCTGCCAGTTAATTTTATGTTTGTTGACAACCCCGCATCAAAGGCAAAGATACATGGATGTGGTGTTGCTCGACATTTAGCAATAAATCCGCTCAAATCGGTGCTTGAGGCCGTTTCGAACTTACTGTAAAGTTTCAGCATAGCTTTTTGTTGAAGGCCTCATGGTGACTTCAAGAGGAAGAACAACAATAAAAACGTTGTTCCATTGCATGGTTTAATCATGTATTTGTTGAGACTTCGACTCATGTGCATTTACACCATATTCTATTATTATTAATCATTGAAAGACAATCCATGGATTCCAAAGTCCCATATTAGGACAGAGAAATGGACACGAAAGAAAATCCTAGTATTCAAAAGGAACTGTAAAGGACAGATCAATGCACAAGAAAGAAACTACATGTACTAGTGATTCTAGATTAACAGTTAAAGACAGAGCTTAACAAGAGGGAAACTCCTTTAGTTCCCAAGGACAATCTTCAGGCAGATCTATATAGAAGGGAGAAACTCATTGGGTCGAAAGGAACATCTAAGTACCAAGCAAAACTCATAAAAAACTCCTTTGATTCCAAAGGACCATCTAAGGACAGAACAGTACATAAAAAAAGAGAAAGAGCATAATATACAAGAAAGTCACTCCATGGATTCTAAAGTACCATCAAAAGAGATGATTATACTCCTTAGGATTTCCAAATATAATGTACTAGTAAAGAACAGAGCAATACATTTGTAAATGTTGGAAAAACTACCTGGATTCCAAAGACTTAACCAGATTACTACTTAGATATACACAAGAAAGAAAAACCTAAGTTTCCAAAGGGAGGACATTCCTTAATTTCTAAAGAACAAGTTAAGGATATATATATTACCAAAAAATGTTGGAAATGAAAAACTAAAAACATAGTAATGGCAGATATAGATAAAAACAACTGACGAAGAGTTATTAATGGTTCCAAAATTTTACCTTGTGTAATATAGAAATTTACCGTTTTGATCAAAATTCAAACCACTTAAAAAAACTAAGGCTTCATTCCGTGTATGGCACTCGGTAGATGTCCTAGGTACTGGATTAGGCTTCCTATTTCGATATTTTTGAAATGAGTACTTCTTTTTTGACTACTTTTGGATTATGGCTTTCCATGTTATTTGATTTTAATGCTGCTGATTAGAGGTTACTCCTTGAAATACGTGTACAGTATAACGAAATTAACTGTTTTTTATGCAACTTCGGTATTTTTTGTATATTAAAAAAAAAGGAAAGAAAAAAAAACTATGATGCAAAGAACGATCCGACAAACTCTAGTAAACAAATGATATTATTGGGCCATATCATTGATTTCGTGATTGTATAGGTGTTTATCTGTAGCACTGTGGCAACAATATGGCAAAGCAATAATTAAATCTTAACACCACAAAGAAACAATAAACACAATAGCTTGTAACGGGGTTTCTCTGAATTACCTAATTAGATTAATTGCTTTATAACGATTTGTAATAACATTATTATCTAGTGATGGCAATAAAGAAAGTAGTTTAACATTGTAAACAGTGTTCTTTGTAATTAATTTATTTCAATCAAACAAGTAAATTTTAGATTTGATATAAGTTGAATGGTTAAAGCATAAGCTGGAGGAACTAAATTTTGATGATTTGTCACAAAATTTCATTAATGAATTGTGTTGTTCATCTTTGTGTATGTGTGCCTTCATTTTTCTTTTCTGATCTGTACTCATGATGTGTCTGTGTTTCTTTGTTGTTTCCAATGTTGCCATTGTCCTTGTACTATTCGTTTTGGATTGACGGTTGGTTCTCACTTACTTTAGGAGCAAACTTAAATTTTGGTTGATTCAGCTGAAAACGTGTTGGGTCATATAATATTTAGTAACGTACAATACAAATTATATTCAAAAAGGTTATAAAGAACACAAGCAACATTGTCAGACATGGTTGTTAATCATCAATTTTGGTATGCATGATGTATTTTTGGGATGACAACTGCAATACATGTTTCGGTTACTGTATGTTATCTACATTGTACACATGTGTGTCAAGTTTAAAGTCCATCCCAATTTTACTGTCCCAGAACAACGGCAGTAGAATACCGAAGGAACAAAGCACAAGATTACACAAATCAAAGTCCAGAGACAAGGCAAAAGCAAGAACACCAAAAGACGGAAGACCAAAGACACCACATGCCCACAAAACACTCGAACGCTACATATACAACACAAAAAACTAAAGCACTAACAGTGTGAACTCTCTATAAACAAGAGTGACATCAGGTGCCCCGGAAGGGTAAGCATGTCCTGCTCTGTGCACAGCACCCGTCACACTGTCAGTGGGTCAATTCAGGGTAAAGTCGAAACCGGTAATGTCAAATCAGGGAAGACGCAAATCTAGCTGAAAATGTCAGTTTTTATTTGTGACACTGACATTTCATATCTATCTATGATCTCGTGGTGACGGCCATAGAATTTCTGAAGGGACGAAAGTAACAAAGGCTGAACATATCCCTGACTCAGCAGTTTTTGTGACAGTGCTTTTGCTCTTTCCACAAAGTCACTGTATGTACTGCACGCTTTACAGTAACGAATTAATTGTGAAATATACACTCCATATGCTGGGGATGCAGGTATATTGCTTCAGAGAAAGGGAAAGTTCACAATTGGAAAGTCAAAATCATCACGCTTGTCATACAATCTAGATTCCAGACGTCCACGTTCGTCAATGTACAACAAAAGGTCAAGGTATGAAGCAGAATCGGGTGTATCGGTTGTCTGTTTAATTTCAAGTTCACTGGGGTAGATACGATGTAAATATTCTTTAAATTTTGGGTTATTAAGAGAAAGTACATCGTCTATATATCTGAAGCTGAAATTAAAAGTCTGGGCTAG
>MJUU01011928.1:5038-17633 GCA_002080025.1 Modiolus philippinarum | reverse complement strand
GTAGTTAACTATGGGGAAAAGCCGTAGGTTTTCAAAAAACGTTTTTTCAAAACCTACGGCTTTTCCCCATAGTTAACTACTCTCAGTCTCTGTCTTCGAATTGAGGAAAAGATTCTAATAAGACGATTTCACCCGTATTCAGTCTTGTCAAAGCCAAAACGGATTTGGATTTAAAATAATGCAGTAGATTCGAAATCGGTATTTAGTCTTTTCAAATTCAAAATTAATTGGAGTTAATACGATGTATCAAGTTCCATATCATCAATTACTCTTGTAATCAGAAGAGTAATTTCTTGACTAATCAATAATCAGTCTTGTGTTCAAAATAAACTCAGATCTTATACGATGTTATAGCTTTTACATCATCATCCAATCTTGCCGAATTAAATGAGAAATGTTAGGTTATAATAAGATGAAACAGCTTCTGCACCATCATTCAGTCCTATCAAATTAAAAAAATCAACTTCAGGAATGTAACTGATCTAACACCATTATTCAATTGTGTTATTCATATAAATAGCTACTTAAAAGAATAGTTGACACATCATCGATTCAAAACGATGTAACAAAATCCAAATCATCATTCAGTCTTGGTTAATTAAAACTACAGGCTTAGAGACTGGGTCTGTATTGCTAATTTGACAAAATGCTTTTCCAAAAGGGACCAATTTAAACTATGTTCAAGGCTGGCCGCCCTGTGTTTGCCAATAGGACGACGAAAGCATTTTTTTTATAAAGGAAATTCCCTACATCATTCGAGTAAATTTAATTAAACCGGTTTCAGTTGCGACAGAGCAGGTAATGAAAATGATGTTTTTCCAATGGTTCCAATATTAAGCTTTGTTCCATTCTTGCGGCCATGTTTTTTAAGGATGCAAAATAATGAATAATTTTTCGAAAAGGGTCTTCTATATCATATTTCTGCAGGGTTTGGTTGAATTGATAAAAAAGTTTTTTGAGGAGATGATAAAGATATGATTTTTCTACAGGACGTATGTTAAAACTATGCTGACGCCCATGTTAAAGATAGAACAAAATGGTCAATACTTTGTTAAGGACCTAATTCCGTTCTGGTTGCTACGTTAGTTATCAAATCACAAAGAAATGGGCAGTTTTTGTAGAATGCATTTCATGCATTATTCCTGTAAGGTTTTGTTGAATTAGGTTCTAAAGAGTTTCCAATCTGGTCTATGTAAATCTATATTCTATGCTGGCGACCATGATTTTTTTCTCGAAACGGAATAAACTGAGCAATGTTTGTAAAGTACCTTTCATACATCATTAAAATACAGTTTCGTTAAATTTGCTTCAACAGTTTCAGAGACGATGATGTGATGATGTTTCCATGTTAAACAAAGTTCCGAACTGACAGACAGGATTTTGTCATATCAGCACAAAATGAGCAATCTTTGTCAACAACCTTCAATATATCATTCCTGAAAAGTGTCATTGAATTTGCTGCAGTGGTTAGAGAAGATGAAAATATGAAAAGTTAGCGGACGACAGACGCCAAATGATGGCAATACTTGACACTGGTCCTGTGAATGAGGTGAGCTAAAAAGATTGGGATTTTAAAATATTTAAAAAATTTCACATTATCATTAAGTCTTTTCAGTTTAAAATACAACAGAATTTTAATTTAAAATGTAAAAGCTCCTTTAGCTTGCTGGCAGTCTTTGACCCATCTTTAAAAATTACGTTTTGTCCTTTTCCTTTTCAAGATTTTGGTCATAGAGTAAGTAATCTACCTGTTTGGGGTTTTATTGGTATGTTTATTATACTTTAGGGAAATGGAACAGAGAAAAGCGAGGTTTGGGTACGGTACCAATAAACCGGTTTATCCCTACCGCTAGCTTGTGTTAATGTTGCTACAAAGTCCGGCTGTCCTGAGTTTCTATCATTGTTACTTTTGTCTTTTTCTAATATCTCATTTGTGTTTTTTTCTTGTGTAGTGCATTGGTACATCGTGGCATGTGACTTTGTTTTTCGGCAATTGCAGATGTTTCCTGTTATCTTCTCTATACGATTTAACAGATTCAACTTCCATCAATTCAACTTGTTTTATTTCAAAATAGAACAGTTTACAGATTTCACGTTTTCTTTTGGTTTTATCAAATTCAAAATAAAACAGAATTAAATACAGTGTGAAACATTTTTACGTAATGATTACGTTTTGTGAAAGTGTCAGAACCGAACCGTCAGTCTGAAAAGAACAATCCAAGGACAATGGCAACGTCGGAAAAACGAAGAAACGAAGACATAAAATGAGCATGGCACAGAAAAGAAAATGAAGACACGCACATATACAAAAATGAACAACACGGACCCAATAAAAACCATGGGTGAGATCAGGTGCACCGGTAGAGTAAGCATCTCCTGCTTCTTATAAGACACCCGCCGTGTTGAACATGTCAACTCCGGTAGTAAAGTCTAATCCGGTAGAGGAAAAACAAACTTTAGTGGCAAAGAGAAAGATCTGTTGTCATCTGGGAAACAGATATCTCATAGCGGTCCACAAGATCGTGATGTCGACCGTTAAACTTCTGTATTGATGACCTCAAGTTATGGACAACATACCCTTGCTTAAGTAGCCTATTTGTAAGCAACCGAGCTCTATCAAGGTAGTCACAATACAGGATGTAATACGATGTTATAGATTGTAGGTCATCATTTAGTATTGCTAGATTCAAAATACAACAGAATTTCAGACGGTGTAACAGGTTAAACTTCATCATTAAGTCTTATCAAATTCAAAATAGAACAGTATGAAATACGGTGCTAAAGATTCCACATTATCATTTATTCCTTTCAAGTTCACAAAAAATTGGGAATTAAGGTTGGTTAAAGAAATGTCAAATAGAATATTTTATATATTAACAATTACAATTCATGTTATAGAATACAAAAATATAAAGTAAAATTTTGGAGTCACAAGTGAAATGAAATCAAACTCTTTCACTTATTATAAACTCAGAATTTCAGTTGAAAATTTGAAGAAAATACATATGACAAAATAAAGGCCGGTTTGCATCTTTGCATACGACTACCATATTAAAACAATATGGCCGACGTTATTGTCATACAATAATACGGGCCGCACCATGAAAAAAAAAACAAAATTTTACTCAATAAATTAGTTATTTGTGGTCAATTTCTCTGATCTAAAATTTACCCCTATACCGGTTTTGAATTCATAGGGCGAATTTGCATTGGAACTCAGTAAACAGGAGGTTCCTGGCAATTTTCTAAAAATGAAGCATTTTGCTTAATATTCTTAACTAATGTTGTCAAAAACCTTAACTTTTTAGGCTGTTCCTTCAAAACCAGTCTACTCAGTACAAACTAACTTTACTTGTTATGCCACTTCCGGATAAAAACTTCCGGTAAATATACTTGTTTTATTCTGTTTCGATTTGTAGGTTCCAGAAAGCAACAACAAAAAACGTGTCTTTTCATATTTTCTTATTATTACGCCATTTTCTTGGCGTGAATTATGGAATCAAGGTCTAGAAACACGTCTGTTTCATCAAAAGAATCTTGTCTTGTCAGCTGCACCGGTGAAACAAGCGATCATGTGATCCTCTATGGAATTTGAGGTACCAATTTTGTAGAAAATCATCATTTACAAATTT
Organism: Modiolus philippinarum; assembly: GCA_002080025.1. NCBI lineage: Eukaryota > Metazoa > Mollusca > Bivalvia > Mytilida > Modiolidae > Modiolus > Modiolus philippinarum. Next base: position 14,001 of record MJUU01011928.1, on the reverse strand, counting down.
GTTGACCAGGATGTTATTGATTCTAAAATTATGCATTTTAAAGTCATCGACGTCATGAATAATTCGTTACCTCATGAATAAAAAAATGACCCACATTTTGTCATATGAACAATTTTTCAAAATAATGATGAATTTTGTTAAAACATAATATTTATCTAGCTTTTGCTAAATCAAAATAAAACAGGATTTAATACATTACAGATTTTACGTCATAATTCAGTCTTTTCAAAATTAAAATGTAACAGGATTTAATACCATATCACAAATTTCACCTCTTCCCGTTTAAACTGTTTTCTCCGACTTTACTCCATTCAAAATTAATTTGGCATATTTTGTCTTTAATTGGGTCATTAGAGAATTTTTTCTTTAGTTTTGTAATTTTCGCTATGTCATGGTGAGCTTTTGGGTGAGCTTTTGCCAACACTTGGCGTATATCGTCCGTCCGTCGTGAACCTTTTTTCAAACATTCTCTCCTCTTAAAATACCTGGTCTTTATAAACGTTACTTGGTGGAATGTTAGTCCCGAGGGTATTCACCAGCCCAGTAGTCAGTACTTCGGTGCTGACTCGTAAGCCAATTCTATTTGGAACCTTACAATATCTAAATCTTTGTAATTTTGTTGAAAACTAAGGAGTATCTCCCTCATGCAAAGCTCTGTCCTCAGCTGATTTTAGCTTTACATTTAGACCATTTTGGTTATTTGTTCTCTATCAGTTTCAAAGATCTTTGAGTTTATGGTCTTCCAAACATTTAGATTTTATCTGCACTGATGAGACATAAGTTGTCGAAATGCGCATATGCAGAAATTAAATTCACAATAAGTTCGGTATTTAGTTATTTGTTACCACTGGGTCGATGCCGCTGCTGGTGGACTGTTTGTCCCCGAGGGTATTCACCAGCCCAGTAGTCAGTACTTCGGTGCTGACCCGAAAGCCGATTCTACTTGGAACCTTACAATATCAAAATCTTTGTAAATTTTGTTAAAAACTAAGGAGTATCTCCCTCATGCAAAGCTCTGTCCTCAGCTGATTTTGGCTTTACATTTAGATCATTTTGGTTATTTGTTCTCTATCAGTTTTCAAAGATCTTTGAGTTTATGGTCTTCCAAACGTTTAGATTTTATCTGCACTGATGAGACATAAGTTGTCGAAATGCGCACATGCAGAAATTAAATTCACAATAAGTTCGGTATTTAGTTATTGGCCTGGGCCATAATCAGGTTCTGTAGTTTAAAATTTGTATTGGATTAGTCCCAGGGCAAAACAATATGGCTGCTGATATCAAGAATAAAACATAAAGGTAATTGTCGTTTTCATCATATAACTCAAAACCAAATAAAAAATCTGACTGAGGATCAGCATGGGAAGACCCACATAGCCTGCAATAAAGAAAATCTGACTGAGGATCAGCATGGGAAGATCCACATAGCCTGCAATAAAGAAAATCTGACTGAGGATCAGCATGGGAAGATCCACATAGCCTGCAATAAAGAAAATCTGATGACCTATTTTGGAAGTCATTTCTCCTTGCCCGTAAATATTGACAAATTTTGATGTTTATTTTTATTAAAATCTTGACAGATAGATTTTAGATATAAATTGCAGTTTTGTTTAGCAAATTCAGATCTACCACATGGCAATTTGGAAAAAAATCTAAATACTATAAGGAGTAAATGCCCTTTTTGGTCAAATTTGTCGTAATGTTATACATTCTGTTTTATAATTAAAAAAAACGATTTGAGATAGGGCTTACGTTTAAATAAAAAGAAAAATGCGATGTCAACAACTATAATTAAGGCCATGGTTGAAGTTCTCCATTCAGGTGATTGCCTCATCAATTTTAACATTGGACATCATGGAAAAAAATCAAATAATTTCGTCTCTGAAACAACTTGTCCAATTGACACAAAACACGATCCTCTTTAAAAAAAAATTGTAATGCACTCAATAACAGTGGAAAAGCTGAAGGGAACATAGTTTAATTTTGTACTTTCTCGGAAATGCAATTCAGGTCTCTGAAGATACTGGCTATGTCAGCTATTGACCAAATGAGCGATACATGCGCATGAGAGCCTCTTGTTTAGTTAAATAATAAACGACCATTTCGGTATTCTTTTTTCATTGCTTTAGATTTTTAAAAAAACAATTTTTGATTAACCAAAATATGGTGTTTTGACTCAATTTCAAACTTTGAGAATTTGGTTGGTATAATTCATTGTGCTTAGTTCTAGATCTATTGACAATATTCCATGTCAATGGTGTAAAGTTGATTTTGATTGGTATAATTCTTTGGGCTTAGATCTAGATCTACTGACAATATTCCATATCAATGGTGTTAAATATGAAAAAGAAAGGAAATAGGGTAAATGTCAAGGAGACAACATCCCATATTCAGGTTAAAACGACCCAAAACAAAGTATCTAGGGGTCAACGTAAGGTCTTCAACACAGTGAGGAACCTCACACCATTTAGCAAGCCCTAAATGGTCCCAAAAAGGAGTTGATTATGATTGGTATAATTCTTCGGATTTAAATCTAGATCTACTGCCAATATTCCATGTCAATGGTGTTAAGTTGGTTTTGATTGATTTAATATTTAAGGCTTAGATCTAGATCTACTGACAATATTCCATCTTTAATGACATAACCCAAATATTTCTGCATCAATGAGTTTCACTAGATTCTATCATGGAGAGTTGCGTACTTTCACCCAATTGTCGCATCAGAACTTGTGAAAGATCGCGGTAGCCAACTCTTCATGGTTTTAGCTTAAGCGGTAAATTGAGCCTGTCGTTTGATCGTTTGGATCTGGGTTACAAGGTTTTCGAGAGGAAATGGACCGAAAATGGAAATCGTCTTTTGCACAGGCACAGGCGTTAACTACTACAGATTTTATGTATTTTCTATAGAATTTCAAGTGAAAAAATACCCACTATGGATTCACATTGCAAATGCTCGGTTTAATTTAATCATAAAACTGGAAATAAAACATATCTATTTCCGAAATCTGGCAGTCAGTGTTAAACGCCGGAAGCTTCCGACAGATAAAGTGCACCATTGATGTAGGTCTCTTTCAAAACAATGCTGCCAGGCGCACCACCATATGGTTGGTAGAGGAATGTCTTATCTATGTGGAGTAGTCGGATTATAATACGAAATAAACAACGAAAGGATATGGAGTAAATGCATTGGAGACAGTCTCTACAAATGAAAGTCTGGACACAAACTTTTGTAGAAAAAAACCCACTCTCTAAGAAGTATAATAAAGGGTTACGCCGAGCGCAGCATGATACGACCGCAGCATGTCAAATACTGAAATATGAACTAGTGTAATTCAAAATGAATGAGGACACAGTAAAGAGCTTGATACAGTAATTAAATGGACACAATAAAGAGCTTGAATCAGTTGCAATTTTGGCCCCTTTTGTCCCTTTAGCTCGGAAACGGGAAAAGCTATGCCAAATTTGTTGACTTACTACTGAAAGCTTATATCAAGAAGAATCCAAAGAAAAAAATCTGATCGAAATCCGATGAATAAAAAACGATTTCAAATATTTCGAAAAATTACAATTTTGGCCCTTTTGACCCTGTGTAGCTCGAAAACGGTAAGAAATACGCAAAATCCGCTGACATACTGCTGACAGCTTACATCAAGAGGAATCCAAAGAAAAAAATCCTACTGAAATCCAATGAAAAATAAAGATTTCACATATTTCGAAAATTTGCAATTTTGGCCCCTTTCACCCCTTGTGGCTCGGAAACGGTAAGAGCTACGCAAAATCCGTTGACATATTACTGAAAGCTTATATCAAGGGGAATTCAAAGAAAAAAAATTTCATCGAAATCTGATGAAAAATAATGATTTCACATATTTAGAATATGCAATTTTGGCCCCTTTGACCCCTTGTACCTCGGAAACAGTAAGAGCTACGCAAAATCCACTGACATACTACTGAAAGCTTATATTAAGAGGAATTCAATGAAAGAAATCCCATCGAATTCCGATAAAAAATTAAAAATTTCAGGTTATCCGCAAATTTGCAATTTGGTCCCGTTCGGCCCCTCGTAGCTGGGAAAGGAAACAAGTTACCAAAAATATAATAGTTGAGCGCTATATTAATTTTTCAGAAGTAATCTAATGAAAACAAAAACTGCATCAAAATAGGACAAAAAAAAATGAAAAAAAATAGATTTGTGAGATTTCCCCCTCTTGGGAGACCCATTTATCTCATTAACGGTACATGTGACATGAAATCCGTTGCAAACTTCCAATAAGAAATTTCCTTGGGATCACACTGAAAGAAATCCCATCAAAATCCGATAAATAATAAATATTCTACAGCCGAATTTATGAAAACACTTAATTGGGCCCTTTAAAAAAACGAGCGTCGCCACAATACCCAAAACCAATCAAAGCCTTCCCTTTGTGACAAGGAACATTATGGTAAAATTTCATAAGGATTGATTAACTAGAACTGAAGTTATCGCACGGAAACGAAGAGTCTACAGACGCCGCCGACAACGCCGCCAGTATCATACCAATAAACGACCTCAAAGATTTTTTTGCGTTCGTATAAAAACCCCTTCTTTATTTTTCGTACAATAGGAGACCAATTAGGGATGGGGTCGTATAGAAGGCTATTTTCTTGCCTCTACCCATTTCACCCATTTTCAAGTGACAGACAAAACTCGGGTCCTTAGGTGTTAAATCCTTCTTAAAGTCTTAATTGACCTCTTCTTAAGTAGACTCACTAAGAATGGAATACTTAATTTCCCGCCCCTACCAATTTCTGGCACTTTCAAGTGACGGTGGTATGAACAGGTTAAAATATTAAATGCCTAACTGACATACTGTGTGGAGAAAAACTACACCCGATGCAATATAAAGACCCCTTCCATATTTCTGGAACAAGAGCATACACAATAAGACTCGTGAGCATACACAATAAGACTCGTATGAAAGGCTAAATTTCCTGCCGCCATCAATTTCCTTATTTTACAGTCTCAGTTAAAACTTGTTGCCCCAGTTGACCATTCCTCCTGTATACCTTTCTTCTATTACTTGTGACTTTTTCAATTGGCTAGCTTGCTCTCTGCCTAACACTGCTGAAATATTGCTCACTGTACGTAAAAACTAGTCAATCAATCAAAACAATTAGGTGTAAAAAGAAAAAAAAAGGTGGATAAAATTGACGATATGATCTTCACCTGTTCGAAACGTTCTATTACCTAACAATGACGTTATCACTTCATATGCATGGACAGAGGAACAAAGGAGTGGAATTTACAAAAATCGAGGTCCAAAGGCATGACCAAAACGAGAACACACAAAACAATGACGGTAGACACAGAAAACAATGACGTTAGACAGATACAAAGCACAAAAATAGGAATCATAGCATTCAAAACAAAGGCACTCATAGTGTGAACTCCAGTGAAACTGAGACTGACATCAGGTGTTCCGGAAGGGTAGGCATGTCCTGCTCTGTTAACAGCACCCGTCACACTGTAAGTGAGTCAATCTAGGAAAATGTCACAATCGGTAGTCAAATCCGGGAAGACGTTAATTGATCCTTTTGATAGGTGATGACAATTTCTAATAATAATATATGTAAGTTTTATTATCTGTTATAAAAAAACCTATATACTCTAGCTATGAGGGGTGGAAAACCCAATTTATTTTAACTGAAAGAGTTGAATATATATGGCTTTACCTGGAAAATGTTTTTGAACCAATTGATTACAAAAGTAAGAGTGAAATTACTCAATTGGTCAATCTTTATCTGGAGCTCTGAGTGCATGAGAAATAAATTCAGCAAATGATATGAATTTGAATTGCTAAAATCAAATACCAGATCATACATAAGTTTTACTCATACTAGATCATAAGTTTTACTCCATTTTGTGTACATCTGTTGGTTTTCTTAACGAGATTTGACTGGTTGTAGACATGTTTTTAGTCTTTCTTTAGCTTCATCGAGATCCATGTTAAATCCGTATAAATTCTGAAAACAAATACTTGTAGGTTTTATACATTTAATAAATGCATATTACATATTTTTTCAAAGGCATTTAATATACTTTGGCTAAATATATCAAAACAGGGTTATATATTTTTGCACATGGATCTTTTAATCTTGATCAAATAAAAAAGACAATCTACATAATTTTATCAACTTCCATAATTTAACAAAATATGTAGCTGGCCATGGCGGGTAATGAACGAACATTTTAGGGAGAACTGTTTTCGACAAAATTTTGACGTCTCATATAAATTTACTATGAAAGGATAAGAGTAAAGGAATAAATGGGACAAACTGATTAAAGCTCTTTATAGTGTCCATTTAATTACTGTATCAAGCTCTTTACTGTGTAGTCATTCATTTTAAATTACACTAGTTCATATTTCAGTATTCGACATGCTGCGGTCGTATCATGCTGCGCTCGGCGTAACCCTTTATTATACTTCTTAGAGAGTGGGTTTTTTCTACAAAAGTTTGTGTCCAGACTTTCCTTTGTAGAGACTGTCTCCAATGCATTTACTCCATATCCTTTCGTTGTTTACTTCGTATTATGATCCGACTACTCCACATAGATAAGGCATTCCTCTACCAACCATATGGTGGTGCGCCTGGCAGCATTGTTTTGAAAGAGACCTATATCAATGGTGCACTTTATCTGTCGGAAGCTTCCGGCGTTTAACACTGACTGCCAGATTTCGGAAATAGATATGTTTTATTTCCAGTTTTATAATTAATTTGTTATTTATGTTTGTCTCTTGTTTTCAATATTGTTTTTCTGGTGCAGTTTGCTTGTAAATTGTGGCATGTGATTGTAGTTCCTGGCCATTGTAGATGTTTGCTGTTTTCCTGTTTTTGTAAAGTCTCTAACCGAGGGATAGAACAACGCATTTATCGTTGTTCTTCAACTTGAAATCACCATGAGGTTTTCACAAATAAACTTTGCTTATACCACATTGTAAAATCAAAAAAAGAATTCCATGTACTCTAACATTGTATTAACTCATTTGTTGTAGTTTGTCCAATTTGCTCGAAACCCTGGATTTGGAATACTTTTTTTATTGCCACTTCCAAAATCCATTGCTGTTTAAAGTCATTTTTATTTTGAAACAAACATTTGCAACAGATGGACAGCGAGAGATTTCAAAATAAGCTGAACTGGATATACTAGACGTATATATACATACATGTAAGGCAGATTTGTTAATGCAAAAAATAATATTTAACTAAGCATACCTTTGAAATGTTGAAATGTGCCAATGCAAACTAAGATATTTGTAAAGTATCAGCCAATTTTATTCAAGCTAACTGATAAATAATATATGGTATGTTTTTACTTGAAAATGATGAATGTTTCAATTGCATTTTTTCAACAGAGTTGCTTAATGTTGCAGACAGTCGTGCTTGGCAGTTGTTTTAGTGGCAGGTACTTATAGCTTATAACAGCTTTTTACCAATTCTACAGGTAATTTTTCAAATATTTGGCGAAATCTCAAATATGCAATGTGATACCGAAAATACTTTAACTGAAGTGTGTGGTACCGAGTTGATGTGGAAGCGGGTCGAGCGTTAACCTCATACCATTTTATCCTATATAAAATAAAAGGGATAACAGGAAACATCTACAATGTCTGAAAATTATAATTACATGCCACAATCTGCCAGGGAACTACACAGGAAAATCACAAATAAGACAAAAGAACTCGGGGCAGCCGGACTTGGTACCGTCACTAGCAAAAGCCAGCGGAAGGGATAAACCGATTTATTGGTACCCAAACCTCCCCTTTATCCGTTCCGTTTCCCTGTAGTATAATAAACATACGAATAAAACCCAATACAGGTAGACTACTAACTCCCTGACCACAATCTTGAAAGGAGAGAATACGTAATTTTGAAAGATGTGTCAAGGGGTGCTTGCTGGTAAACTGCCGGCTAGCTCAAGAAGCCTAGTCCGCTAGTAAAACACTGTTGCACTGCGGAAGAAAAATTAACGTATTATCCATTATGTAATAACTTTTATTAAATAAACTATAAGGTTCTTTTCTCATATGAATTTAATTTTCGTCAATATTTGTTTGAAATATGATTGTTTCGAGGATTCTTTTTAAACGATTTTTCACTTTGTGTCTATAGGGCCTGTAAGTCTCGTACAATTTTTGAACTTCCGGGATCAAAATTGTACCCGGAAGTTACATTTCAAACAAAGATATATGACGTTTCAAACAAAAATTTGAACGTCACAATCCTAAGACGTCATGTTTTGGCGGGAAACGTTTTCAAATTGACTGTTTATCGTGGATTCTCGTGAGTCACATGACGAGACTTACAGACCCTATAACGATTAAAACTGTAGCCCTTAAAATTAAGTGTTGTTATCTTTTCCTGGATTGGAACTCTCTCGTCAAGAAGAGGTATGAACACCCTCAGTTTTTTATTATTAAGTCACCCAAACGAAGTTTGGTGACTTATTGTGTTTTCTCTGTTTCTTATTATCAAGTCTCCCAAACGAAGTTTGGGAGACTTATTGTTTTTGATGCGTTTCTTATTATTATTATTATGTCGCCCCAGACGTAGTCGGGGAGTCATATTGTTATTGTTCCGTTTCTTTGTTATTAAGTCTCCCAAACGAAGTTTGGAGAGACTTATTGTTTTTGCTGCGTTTCTTATTTTTTAAGTATTATTCTTCTTCCGTTTTCCACCGCGACTTTGTCCACCAAATTTCTCGGACACCAGTGATCAAATCTTTACCAAACCTCACATGATGATTGAACCTCATCCCAAGATGTGCTTTCCAGTCTTGGAATTTTGAAAATGGCACCGTTTACCATTAAAACAGCGAAAAAAGGCGGGAAAATCAAAGTGCTCAGAATTGGATGGAAGTTTACAGGAAGGTTGTCTAACATGTGTAGAATTGGGTTCCGGTCTCAAAGACTTCAAATTTGCAA
>MJUU01011926.1:3327-13909 GCA_002080025.1 Modiolus philippinarum | reverse complement strand
ACAAACTGCAAAATTTTTACCCCATCTGTAAAGAAAAGCGCTATACTTATTAAATTTTATTTTCCTTCAAATGTTTCAGATATGAGAATAGTTTGTATTGTGATTTATTTTTAGCATTAAACACACACAAATGCCCCCAAAAATGCAAATTAAACCATTCATAGGGTCGTGTAGGCAATCTTTTATAAAAAAATGTTTTTTTTTTAAAGATTTTCTATATTTTACAAGAAGCGCACGGAAATTTTCAAAATAGAAAAAAATATTATTATTTAAAACTTCTCATTGAAAAAGTTTTCATTTATATTGTGATATTCAAGAAATAATCCTTCAACCGTTCCTAAAATAACAAAAAGGCTTTTTGAGGTTTGAGCTTCTAGAATTTGAAAAAGTTTTGTACTTTTACGAAATGAGTCTATATATCGCAGACTACCCCTGACCAAAACCTTGCCTTAACCCCAGCCTTGACCTTTATCATAGCAATTACCTTATCCCTTACCCTCAGTCGAATCACCACTGCAAACCTGGCGTCTCTATCCCTTTCCGTTCTGGAGATGTCAAATTAAGCCTAAATTGAAAGGGTAAAGCTCGTCCGGCTTTGCTGATGAATATTTCCTCTTAGATTACCCTAAGCCGAAACCTGGCCTTAACCCCAACCGTGACCCTTGCACTAGCCGTTACCTTATCCCTTACCTTCAGCCCAATAAGCACGACAAACCTGGTGTCCTGATCCCTCTCCAAACTGCAGATATAATTTTAAGCCGAAATTCTAAGGAAAAGCCTCGTCCGGCTTGGTGGTGAATTTTCAAATAGATTACCGCTAAGACGGTACCTGCACTTAACCAGAACCTCGACCTTACCTTAACCGTTCCTAATCTCTTACCCTTACCCCAGTCACCACCGCAACCCTGTGGTCTCAATCCCTTTCCGTTCTGGAGATGTCATTTTAAGCTGTTCTGTTTAGATTCAATTGGTAAATTGTTCGCTTTCAGGTTTAACATATATTTCGATTTATGGATTACCGATGTTTGATTTGATCTGCACTGAAGAGACATAAGTTGTCGAAATGCGAATATGCAGATTCTAAATTCAGAGTAACTTCGGTATTTGATATTTATAACCACTGGGCCGATGCCACTGCTGGTGGACTGTTAGTCCTAGAGAGTATTCACCAACCCAGAAGCCAGTACTTCGGAGCTGGCCCGAAAAAAGATTCCATTTGGAAACTAATTTTAAGAAATTTTGTCCAAAACTAAAGGGTATCTCCCTCTTGCATTGCTCTGTCCTTAGTTGATTTTGGCTATTCTATTTAGATTGTATTGGTAATTTGTTCTTTCTAAGGTTTTACACATATTTCGGTTTATTGATTTCCACATGTTTTGATTTGATCTGCAAGGAAGATTTAAGTTGTCTAAATGCGCATATGCAGAATCTAAATTCATAGTAACTTCGGTATTTTGTTATTTAAGCCAAATTCAAAGGAACAACTTCGACTAGCTTTGCCGAGGAAAATTTCCTCTTGGACTACTCCTAAGCCGGAACAGGGTATTAACCCAAAACCCTGACTCTTACCTTAGCCATATCCTTATCCCAAACCCTTGGCCCAATCACCACCGCAAACCTGGCGTCTTTTTACCTTTCGATTCCAGAGATGTCATTTTCAGCCGAAATTCAAAGTCAACACCTTGGCAAACTTTGCTTGGAAAGATTTCTCCTAAGACTACCCCTAAGCCTGAACTTCTAGGTAATGGAACGTCTAGGAGCATTTTTAAGCAGAAAACTGTTAACTTAGGATTTCACATAAGTCTAACTCCGGAATGCCGACAGATAGAGACTGGAGGTTTGATTCGAAGACTTTGGCGTCCAAAAGTATCATTCGTAGGACCTTTTTAAAGTTTTAAACGGATCAGAACACGTCTAGGGATAGTTTTATGCCGAAAACCGTGAACGTAGGATCTCACATAAGCCCATCTTTGGGTATTTAAGCAGAGAAACATCCGTAAGGGTATTATATAATATACTTAAATCTGACCCTTACCATAGCAATTACCTTCACCCTTACCCTTAGCCAAGTTACCATCACAACCGTGGCGTCGCTATCCCTCTGATTCCGGATATCATTTTAGACCGAAATTCACAGGCAAAGCCCCGGGCGGCTTTCCAGGGAAGATTTCCCCTTATACTTCCCATAAGCTGAACCTGGCCTTAAACCATCCCTAATCCTAACCATTACCTTAACCCTATGCCTTTGCCCTATCGTCATCGCAAAACTGGCGTCTCTATTCGGATCCGTTCCGAAAATGCCATTTTAAGAGGGAATTCAAAGGCAAGGCCACGGTCGCCTTCCCCGGGGAAGATTTCCCCTTGAACTACATCTAAGCCTAAACCTGGCTTTAACCCCAACCTTAGCCCTAACCGTAACCATTACCTTAACCATATGCCCTACCCTAGCCTGGCGTCTCTATCCTGCTCCAATCCATTGATGTCATTTTAAGGGGCTCGGCCGCCTGCCCCGGAGAAGAACTACCCCTAAGCCGAAACCTAGCTTTAACCCCGACCTTAGCGCTAACTGTAACCATTACCTTAACTCCATGTCTTAGCCCAATTGTCACACCTAGTATGGCGTCTCTATCGAACTCCATTCCTGAGATATCATTTAAAATGGGAAAAAAATAAGGCAAAAGCGCGGCCTTCTTCTCCGGGGAGACTTCTCGCTTGAACTACCCCTAAGGCTGAAGTTTTTACCCCAACCCTATCCCTAACCCTAACCATTACCCTAACCTTGTGCTTAAGTCCAATCGTCTACCCTAGTCTGGGTCTCTGCCCCTCTCCGTTCCGGAGATGTTATTTTAAATGGAAATGCAAAGGCAAAAGCGCTGCAGCCGTCTCCTTGGATGACTTCCCCTTGAATTGCCCCTGAGCCGAAACCTGCTAAAAACCAAAAAAAATCCTTACCATTACTTAAGCCATATATTAACCCCTAGCATGTTGCTCCATATGCCCAGTTCCAGAGATGTCATTTTAAGGGGGATATTCAAAGACAAAGCCACAGCCGCCTTTTCCGGGGAATATTTCCACTTGAACTACCCCTAAGCCGGAACCTGACCTTATCCCCACCCTAATCCTAGCCATAACCAATACCTTTAGCTTATGCCTTAGCCCTATTGTCACCACAAACCTGGCGTCTCAATTCACTCCATTGCAGAGATGTCACTTTAACGGGAAATTTAAAGGCAAGGATTCGGCCGCCTTCCCGTGGAAAATTTCCTATTGAACTACCCATAGGCGGAAACTGGCCTTAACATAAACATAAACCCGAACAATAAACATTACTTTAAATCTATGCCTTAGCCTAATCGTCACCCTCAGACTAACGTCTCTATCCCGTTCTGTTCCGAATATGTCATTTAAGCCGAAATTCAAAGACAGAGCCTCAGGCGGCTTTGCCGGGGAAGATTTCCCCTTGAAGTACCCCTAAGCCGGAACCTGGCATTAAACCCAAACCCAACACTAACCATAACCATTACCTTAACCGTATGCCTTAGCCCGATGGTCTAGCCTAGCCTGGCGTCTCTATCCCGCTCAGTTCCATAGACGTCATTTTCAGGGGAAATTCAAAGGCAGTGGCCACTGCCGCCTTCCCCGGAGAAGATTTCCTCTTGAACTACCCCTAACCCGGAACCTGTCCTTCACCCCAACCCTAGTCCTACCCATAATCATTACATTAACCCTATGACTAAGCCCAATTGTCATCCATAGCATGGTGTCTCTATTCCGCTCCGTTCCGGATTTATCATCTTAAGAGGAATTTCAAAGGCAAAGCCACAGCCGCCTTCTCCGAGTAAGATTTCCCCGTGAACTACACCTAAGCCGGAACCTGGTCTCAATCCCAACCCTAAAAAAACCTTAGCTATTTCTTTAACCCCATGCCTTTGCCCAATCGTCACCTCGAACCTGGCGACTCTCTAGCGCTCCGTTCCGGAGTTGTAACATTAAGGTGAAATTCAAAGGCAAGGCTGCGGGCACCTTCCCCAGGGAAGATTTCCCCTTGAACTATTCCTTAGCCGGAGCCTGGCCTTAAACCCGACCCTTTTCACTAGCCAAAACCATTACCTTAATCATATGCCTTCATCCGATGGTCTTCTCTACCGTGGCGTCTCCATCAGCTACGTTCCAGAGATTTCATTTTTAGGTGAAATTCAATGGCAAGGCCGCGGCCGCCTTCCCCTATGAATATTTCAACTTGAACTACCTCTGAACCGGAAACTGGCCTTATCCCCAACCCTAGTGCTAACCATAACCATTGCCTTAACCGTATGCCTAAGCCCAATTGTCTCACCTAGCATGAAGTCTCTATTTTGCTCCTATCCGGAGACGTCATTTTAAGGGGAATTTCAAAGGCAAAGCTGTGGCCACCTTACGATGAAGTACCCCTAAACGGGAACCTTGCCTTAAGCCTGACCCTAACACTAACCAAAACCATTACCATAACCAAATTCCTTTACCCGATGGTCTACCCTACTCTGGCGTCTTTGTCCGATACGTTCCAGAGATGTCATTTAAGGGAAATACAAAGGCAAAGCCGATGCCGCCTTCTGCCTGGAAGATTTCCCCTTGAACTACCCCTTAGCCGGATACTGGCCTTTTCACCTACCCTTACTCTAACCATTATCTTAACCCTTTGCTTTAGCGCAATCGCCACATCTAGTCTGGTGTCTCTTTCACGCTCCGTTCCAGATATGTCATTTCAAGCCGAAAATTGAAAGGCATGGCCGCCGTCCCCTGGAAAAATTCACTTTGAACCTCCCTAAGCCGATAATTCCTGAACCAAAACCCTGACCATTACCCTAGACATATCCTTACTACTTACCGTTACCCCAATCACTACTTCAAAGCTGGCGTCTTTGTCCCTTTCCGTACCGGATTGTCATTTTAAGCCAAAATTCAAAGGCAGAGCCTCGGCCGTCTTCCCGGGGAAAATTTGCCGATGAACTACCTTTGTCTCTGCCTTAAAATGAGATTTCTGGAACGAAAATGGAAAGAGACGCCATGTTCGCGGTTGTTGTTGGGCTAAGGGTAGGTGATTAATATATGACTATGTTAAGGGTCAGAGTTTGGGGTAGTACAAGGCGAAATCTTCCCTGGAGAAGGCGGCCGCGCTTTTGCCTTTGTATTTCCCTTTAAAAGACATCTCCGGATGCTTAGCCATGCTAGGCGAAGTCCCGGATTAGTGGAAGTTCTAGGGGAGATCACACCCGGAGAAGGCCTCCAATTTTAACATTTGTATTTCCATTTAAAATGACATCTCCGAAACGGAGCGGGATAGCGACCCCAGACTAAGGTCGACAATGGGACTACTGCATAGGGTTAGAAAAATCTAACCCGAAGAAGGCGGCCGCGCTTTTGCCTTTGCATTTCCATTTTAAATGATATCTCCGGAACGGAGCGGGATAGAGACGCCAGACTAGATGTAAGCGAAGGGTTGTAGTAATGGTTAGGGTTAGGGTTAAGGGAAAGGCCAGGTTCTGACTTAAGGATAGTTCAAGGGGAAATCTTCCATGGAGAATTCCACGACTTTGCCTTTGTATTTCCCTTAAAATGACATTCCTTGAAGAGAGCGGGATAGGAACGCCAGGCTAGGGATGATGATTGAGCTAAGGCATAGGGTTAAGGTAATGGTTATGGTAAGGGTAGTCCAGGTTCTGGCTTAGGGGTAGTTCATGAGGAAGGGTAGACCATTGGGCTAATGCATAGGATTAAGATAATTGGTATGGTTAGGGCTAAGGTTGTGGTAAAGACCAGGTTACGGCTTAGGGTTAGTTCAAGGGGATATTTCCCTTCAAAATGACATCTGCGGAACGGAGCGGAATAAAGAGGCCAGTTTTGTGGTCATGATAGGACTTAGGCATAGGGTTAAGGTTGGGGTTAGGATTACGGTCTGACTTAAAGTCAGGTTCCGGCATCGGAATAGTAAGGGGAAATCGTCCTCGGGGAACGCGGCCGCACTTTTGCCTTTGTATTTCCATTTTAAATGACATCTCCGGAACGGATCGGAATAGAGACCCCATGCTAGGTGTGACAATCAGGTTAAGGCTTTGGTGGAGTTCAAGGGGAAATCTAGGGATTTGATGGTAAAACCAGGTAGATCAAGAGGAAAGGCAGCCGTAGCCTTGCCTTTTAATTTCCCTTTTAAATGATATACATATTTGGAACGGAGCGGAATAGAGACACCATTTTTGCGGTGACAATAGGGCTAAGGCATAGGGTTGAGGTAATAGTTATGGTTAAGGTTAGGGTTTGGGTTCTGACAAGGTTCCGGCTTAGGTGTAGTTAAAGGGAACATCTTCCTCTGAGAAGGTGCCCACGGGCGAATTTCCCCATGAAATGATATCTCCAGAATGGAGCTGGATATAGACGCCAAACTAGGGTAGACGATTGGACGGCATAGGGTGAACTTAATGGTTCGGGTTAGGGATAAAATTGGGGTAAATAGCAGGTCCCGACTTAGGGGAAATCTTTCCCTGAAAAGGCGACCGCGCTTTTGCCATTGTATTTTCCCTTATATGCGGAACGGAGCAGGATAGGGACGCCATGCGATTGATAACAATTGGGCTATGGCATAGGGCAAATGTTATGGTTATAGATAGGGTAAGGGTTGGGGTTAAGGCCAGGTTCCTGCTTATGAGTAGCTGTAGAAGAAAACTTCCTCAGGGAAGGCGGCCGCGGCATCGCCTCTGAATTTTCCCCCATTGGACATCTCTGGAACGCAGCGGCATAGATACGCCAGGCTAGGATAGACCGTCGGGCTTAGGAATAGGAGTAAGGTAATGGTTATGTTTAGTGCTGGGATTGGCGTTAAGGCCAGATTCTGGTTTAGGGTTGGTTCAATGGGAAATTGCCCGGGAAGGCATCTGAGGTCCTGCCCTTGAATTTCGGCTTAAAATGACATCTCCGGAACCGAAAAGGAAAGAGACAAGTTTGCGGTTGCAATTGGGCTAAGGGTAAGGGATAAGGATATAGCTAGGTTATTGTTCATGGGTTGGAATAACCCCCCGTGCATTCCAACCTTCCTACCCCACCCATTTTTTAAGTGCGCTTACACCCACTCTTCAAATTAAAACATGTTAACATGCAGAATTTAAATTTACAGTAACTTCGGTATTTAGTCATTTGTTACCACTGGGTCGAGGCCACTGCTGGTGGACTGTTAGTCCCCGATAGTATTCACCAGCCAAGTAGTTAGCACTTCGGTGCTGACCCGAAAGCCGATTCTATTTGGAGCATTAGACTATCTAAATGTTTGTAAATTTTGTTGAAAACTAAGGAGTATCTCCCTCATGCAAAGCTCTGTCCTTAGCTGATTTTGGCTTTACATTTAGATCTTATTGGTTTTTGTTCTCTATCAGTTTTTAAACATCTTTGAGTTGATGGTCTTCCAAACGTTTAGATTTTATCTGCACTGAAGAGACATAAATTGTCGAAATGCGCATCTGCAGAATTTAAATTTACAGTAACTTCGGTATTTAGTCATTTGTTAACACGAGCATAACTGGTATAACAGGGCCCATTTTTAGACCCACCTACCGAAATTTAGAAAAAAATTCATTTTCGTTTAAGTTTTTTTTTCAGTTGCCAAAAAATGATAACCCAATGCTTCCCAGTTATAAAAACGGTGTATCAAATTATTGCTTGTTGTATGAGCTTTACAAAGAATCCACATTTTACAATTTCTATACCCAATACTTTCCATAGCGGCATTAAACTTATTCCTACCCCTATGAAATATTGACGAAAAATTTGATATTTTTTCACTAAAATTGCGTTAGTTTGGTGGTCTATAGAACGAAAGTACATCTCAATTCCCAATTCTGGAAATTGCTTTTAGTCTTTCAATCTATTTTCTTGAATATAAAGCATGTTAACATATTCTTAATGAACAAAGCTTCATTTTCAAAAAGACAAAATAAATGGATCTTTGAATATTTTCGTTTTTGACTAAGTTTTTCTCTAATTTTGCCTGATATTATATTTTAGTAAACAAATATATAAAGTAGGTATAAAATAAAAGCTTGTTTTATTTGTTTGACAACTACTGCAAATAATTTTTGGGTAATATAAACATCATATATCAATAAAACTTACCCCTACCCCAACAACTTTACTCTAAAATTATCTATTTTTTTTCTATGTTCGTATAGAAATAACCAGAACACGCAAAATGTGTATTGTCTGTGACAATGTTGCATGAATTATACCATGATTTCGTATTTTAACAGCCATTTGTTGACTTAAACTCAGTATTATGCCCGAAATTGATGAAAAATGAAAATTTACAACATTTCAGATTTGGCCAAAGTTCACTGTCAATTCGTTACATGTGCCAAATCTGGAGGATATATCTGTAAATATACCAATTAATTGTTCTAAGCGATACATAAGTTGTCTTAAAACTTTGCTTAGAAAACAAGGAGTGTTTAATGTGACTCTGAATATCGAAAATCTTACCCCTACTCCAACAAATTTTCCCTAAAATTGTCAATTTTTTGTATATGTTCACATAAAAATAATCAGAACACGCAAAATGTGTGTTGCATATGATAATGTTGCATTAATTTCATCATGCTTTAGTATTTTGACAGCCAATTGCCGACTAAACTTAATATTTTGCCACAATTTATGAAAAATGGGAATTTTCAACAATTCAGATTTGTCCAAAGTTCACTGTTAAATCGCAATATATGTCAAATCTATAGAATATATCATTCAGATACGCTAATTAATTATTCTAAGCGATACAGTTGGGTGCTGACGCAACATTCCATCCAAGTGCACTCCAAAAGCGTACCTCGCGTGCACTTCGCGTGCACTTGAAAGTGATTCCATGACAGCCTAGAGTGAACTTGTGACCACTTTCAAGTGCACTTGAAAAGAAGATGCGATCGCGGGAGTGATCGCAAAGTGCACTTGAAGTGAACTTCGTGGCAGCTTTGGATTGCTCTTAGCGATTGGTCAGTTCAAAACACGTGATATTGATATGACGAAATTAACTTTAAGCAAAAAGTATGAAAACTCGACGACTTAACTCTCTTTTTAATCTATTTTCTATTATCAATTAAAACCAAAATGCCATTATAAATTAAAGCGTTCTTTTGTTTTATTTATACATTCCATGCTTACGTCACATTATATTCTTCATAAATCCTTCAAAAAAGGGTATTTTATCGAGGCCTATGTTCATGCTTGAAACATTAAATTCATTATGTAATTTCAAAAAAACTTTCTCGCAGTACCGAATTTATACATCGATTTTCAAAAATGACATCAAAAGTGAAAGATATTAATTGTCAGTGCTTATTTCAATTGGAGCATCATATCATTTGTATGTATTTTTCCCAAAATTACCTTATGAGATTGAAATATTTTTGCAGCTTAGCTGTTTTCCTTTCTCGCGATACCAAATTTATGCATCTTTTGTCAAAAATGAATGCAAAAGTGGGAGATATTATATGTTGGTGCTTATTTCAATTGTCGCATGTATTTTTCCCAAAATTACTTTATAAGATTGAAATATTTTGCATTTCAGCTTTTTTCCTTTCTCGCGAAACCAATTTTGTCCATCTTTTATCAAAAATGACCTCAGAAGTGGGAGATATTATATGTCGATGCTTATTTCAATTGTCGCGACACAACATTTATATGTATTTTTCCCAAAATTACCTTATAAGATTGATATATTTTCCATTTCAGCCTTTTTCCTTTCTCGCAATACCAAATTTATACATCTTTTGTCAAAAATGACCTCAGAAGTAGGAGATATTATATGTTGGTGTTTATTTTAATTTTCGCGACACAACATTTATATGTATTTTTTCCAAAATTACCTTATAAGATTGAAATATTTTGCATTTCAGCTTTTTTCCTTTCTCGCAATACCAAATTGATACATCTTTTGTCAAAAATGACCTGAGAAGTGGGAGATATTATATGTCAGTGCTTATTTCAATTGTCGCGACACAACATTTATATGTATTTTTCCCAAAATTACATTATAAGATTGAAATATTTTGCATTTCAGCTTTTTCCTTTCTCGCGATACCAAATTTATACATCTTTTGTCAAAAAATGACCTCAAAAGTGGGAGATATTATATGTCGGTGCTTTTTTCAATTGTCGAGACACAACATTTATATGTATTTTTCCCAAAATTACCTTATAAGATTGAAATATTTTGCATTTCAGGTTATTTCCTTTCTTGCGATACCAAACTTATTTATTCTTTATCAAAAATGACCTCAGAAGTGGGAGATATTATATGACGATGCTTATTTCAATTGTCGCGACACAACATTTATATGTATTTTTCCGTAAATTGCCTGATAAGATTGAAATATTTTGCATTTGAGCCCTTTTTCCTTTCTTGCAATACCAAATTTATACATCTTTTGTCAAAAATGTACTCAAAAGTTGGAGATATTATATGTCCATGCTTATTTCAATTGTTGCGACACAACATTTATATGTATTTTTCCCAAAATTACCTTATAAGATTGAAATATTTTGCATTTCAGCTTTTTTCCTTTCTCGC
>MJUU01011924.1:54406-83483 GCA_002080025.1 Modiolus philippinarum | reverse complement strand
GATTTAATTCTATTTTATTTATTTATTTATTTATTATTTATTTCTATTGAATTTTGTATAATTGATTGATTCTTTATTATTGATTACTTATTTTGGCTCATTTCATAACTTAATCGGTCAATTAAACTAATTTAAAAAAACTTTATTTAAATAATTATTTAAGTTCACTTACCTTTGTTCTGTTTATTTCCGCTAGGTCTGTTCAATTCGGCTGTTAGTTGCAGAACGAGAAAGGCGTTCCATGCGTCTTATTTTATACAGGAAGACGCGTTGTAATGATGGTTCTCATTGGTCGGTTATTTTTGTTACGGGCTTTGTCATTGGTCGATTATTCTGTGTTCTGATTGGCTGGATTCAATACAAAGTCGGCGTCTGATTGGTTGAATTCCCCGCAATTTGATTGGTCGGTTCATTTCTCTATTGTTATTTTTCTTTTATTAGATCGAATATTCCAGAAGATGATGCAATCGATCGATTTTCCAGGTGTACGGATCGACGATTCTATTGAATCATACTGACGCGATATTAAAGGAGTGTTTTATTACTTTATGCTTCGCATATTTTATGAATTGAATGAATTTTATTATGTGTTAGATGTATTGATTTTCTACTTAAATTTCACAGTTTTCCCACATGCTTTGTTTATTTTCTTATTTGTTTAACATTTTTGTAACTATTTTGTATTTTCACTTTGCAATTTTCTAATTTTTATCATACACGTCTTGTTTATTTTCGTGTTCGTTAAACAATTTTATAACTATTTTGTATTTTGTTTTGCAATTTTCTAATTTATATCACAGACGTCTTGTTTATGTTCGTGTTCGTTAAGTAATTTTATAACTTTTTTTTGTATTTTGTTTAGTATGTTTTAAACTTATTTGAACGCATTTTTCTATTCAGTTCCCATTTTGTTTCACTTTTATCACATCTGTTTTGTTATTTTTGGGTTTTCGTGAATATATTTTATGTTGTTTTATAATTTTTGTTAAGATTATGTATAAATTTTGTTTTTCTTTGTGTTTTTGCATTATTTTTTTCTAGTTGTATTGTTAACTTTGATAAATTTTTTGTTTAAATTGTGTTTTTCTTTTGATGTTGTGCGTTTTTCAAGGTACTTCCAGGTTTCTGCGGCGGCGAGACCTATTTTTCTTCTGTGCGGCGGTAAAATTGACGCTTTTAGCGTTTCTGCGGCGGTAAGACCTATTTTTCTTCTGTCCGGCGGCGAAATTGACGCTTTTAGCGTTTAAAATCGAGAATTGCTGGATTTGTTCTTGATATTTTCAGTTTTCTACGGTGGATAAGCGGCTTTTGCTGCTGCTGCTGCTGCTGCTGCTGGGGTGTTTGTGACATTGCTGCTGCTGCTGCTGGGCGGTTTGGGATATTACTGCTGTTCATGGTTTTATTTTACTTTTCCTAAAGTACTGGCAGGAAAGGGTTTAATCACACATGAAACGAGGGCATATAAGAATAGCAAAGTCATTGTCAATTTCATAGTTTATTTTCTCCGTCATGAGACATACACAGGTCGGAGATCCACGTGCAGTCTTTACATTGTATCTGGAGTTAAAGTCCATTCAATTGGATGTTGATTTCCTCTGCATCTTCATTGGTCGGGATTTGTACTGTCTCGAGGGAGCTGTTCATTTTGTTGGGCACGATCTTCAAAGTGATGGTAAAACCGTTCATGTTGTTAGGTTGGACTGGAGCGTCTTCTCTGCATTGATGCTGGGTACGTTGATGGCGTAGTAAATTATACTTTCTACTGAATATATGTCCACATTCTTCACAACGAAACTTGTTGGGCTTGATTCTATGTGTATTCATGTGTCGTTGGAGATTATCTAGTCGACTAAAGGTTTGGTGGCATATTCTGCAGTTTCGTCTCAGTGGTTGACTTCTTCTTTCAGTCATACAATAAGGGACAGTTCTGGACGTCTTATTGAGTTTTGCTGTTTTCATTCGTCTCAGTGGTTGACTTCTCTCAGTCATACAATAAGGGGCAGTTCTGGACATCTTGTAGAGTCTTGCTGTTTTCATTTGCTCTGTTTAATTCCTGGAACTTCGTTATGTACCACTCTGTAGGTAAAACTCGCTTCTATACACGTCTGTTCAGTTCGAAGGTTAGAAGCAGAATGGGATCTTCAGTCGTTGTAGCTTGTTATATAGTCGGTTGACCTATAATTGAGCCCCTGTCAAAATGGTGGGATCCCCTAACAGCCATATCATATGAGATGGGACTTCGTAAATGTGTTCAATGGGTTAAGAATGACAAAGATATCCCCGAAAACATATATCACACAACTATTTAAGTATATTTTGTAAATGCACTGATTGATCCCCTGTCAAAATTTTGGACCCCTCTTAGCACCCATACTATAAGAGATACGACCTCTGAAATGTCATCATTCGATTTAGATGGTCAAAGTTACCCCGAAGACATATATAACACGTCTGTAGCACTCGACTTTTAAAAAAAATTGCATTTTTGACCATTCCCCAATTTTGGACCCCCTCATTACACCCCAAATATTAAAGATAAGGCTTTATACATATCACCATTCGATTTAGAATGACAAAGTTACCCTGAATACATATATAGCATTGCTATAGTACTTGGCTTCGGATAAATTGAAATTTCGGCCATTCCCGAATTTTCGGTACCCCTATCTCCCAAACGGTAAGAGATAGAGACTTGAAACCTTCACCATTTGCTGTAGGAGCTCAATGTTACCACGGATTGATACATACATTGTACGGGAAACGAACGATAACTCTGGAAATCGAGAAACTAAAGAAAATCAATCCGTGATACTCAACCGCCTACCAGATGTCAAGTATTACCAACCAGAAAAAATGAAACTCGATGAGAGAAGCGCCTTCTTCGAATGGTACAACGCACACTGGAAGTCCATGTTCGACTTACACCAAGAACTGTTGAATTATTGTCGTTCCGATGTGGACATACTGAGAAAAGCCTGTCTCAAGTTTCGAGAAATATTCATGGAGATTACATCCACCGACGAATACGGAGGAATCGATCCATTCCAACAATGCATTACCATAGCATCGGCTTGTAACTTGGTGTTTCGCACTTTGTTTTTAAAACCGGACACGATAGGCATCATACCCGCCCTCGGCTATAGACCCCAAGAGAAACACTCCATTAAAGCAATGAAATGGCTACATCATCTATCTGAAGTGTACGGTATTCGGATACAGCACGCTCGTAATGGTGGTGAGAAGGAAATCGGTGCATACAAGGTCGATGGATACCACGACAATAAAGTCTTTGAATACAACGGTTGTTTCTGGCACGGATGTTTACGTTGTTATAGTGCCTCTACCGTCAATCCAGTCAACGGCATGACCATGAATGAATTACACCAGCGTACATTGGATAAGAAAACATACCTAGAAGACCAAGGCTATATCTACGTCAGTGTATGGGAGTGCGATTTTGATAGAGAAATACAGAGTGATCCTCACATACGAAGTTTCGTGATTTCCCTCGAATATGTTTACCCATTGGAACCCAGAGATGCCTTTTACGGAGGACGTACAGAAGCATTTACAATGTACAAAGAAGCTTCTGACGGTGAAAACATTGATTACTACGACGTAACTTCACTGTACCCCTACATCAACAAGACCGGCAAGATACCCGTGGGACACCCAGCCATCATCACGGAGAATGTCAAAGATATACAGCAATACGAAGGACTCATCAAATGCAAAGTACTTCCACCGAAAGGACTCTACATCCCGGTACTCCCTGCAAAAATAAACAACAAACTACTGTAAACCAACTTATTTTCGCGGATACTTTATTTCGCGTTTTGTCCCTCCTTGTGAAGTTCGCGGAGATTAATTTTCGCGATTTTCTATTTCTATTAAAGCTTTTATGTAAGGATATGAACTATTTGCGACGATTTATTTTCGCGATAATTTCACGCACGCGAAAGTCGCGAAAATAAATCGCTCGCGAAAATAAGTTGGTTTACAGTATTGTTCACGTTATGTAAAACCTGTGCCGAATCCATTCAACAAACGCCGTGTCAACACATAGACGAGGAAAGGGCTTTGACCGGAACCTGGGTCACCGATGAACTAAAGAAAGCGTTGGAGAAAGGATATCAGATAGACAGAATCTATGAAGTCTGGCACTTTGACACGGAACAATACGATCAAACGTCGAAGACAGGAGGACTTTTTACCGAATACGTCAACACTTTCCTGAAAATGAAACAGGAAGCCAGTGGATGGCCCGAATGGTGTCGAACTGAAGAAGACAAACAGAACTATATCAGAGATTACTACGAAAGAGAAGGGATATTATTAGACTACGATAAAATAAAGAAGAACCCGGGGTTACGAGCTCTAGCCAAGCTGATGTTAAATAGCTTCTGGGGGAAATTCGGTCAAAGATCTAATATGCCACAGATAAAATACTATTCCGAACCATGCGACTATGTTGATTTGTTAACTAGTGACCAAATCATATTGATCGGTATTAATTTCGTAAGTGATACGATGATTGGAGGAAGATATCGATACAAAGAAGAATTCGTCGAAGACTCGGGACGGACCAACGTGGTCATTGCTGCTTATACGACGGCCCAGGCACGACTAAAGCTGTACAGTTATTTGGAGAGCCTGGACAACCGCGCAATCTACGCAGATACAGACTCAGTAGTGTTCACCTCGCAATCCGGGGATTGGAAACCAGAACTAGGAGACTACTTAGGAGAACTGACAGATGAGATAGCAGGGAATAGAATTAAAGAGTTTGTAACCGGTGGACCGAAGAACTATGCCTACAGATTAGCAGTACCGGACAACGATGGAATCGAAACTGCATGTAAAGTGAAGGGAATAACACTGAACTACAAGAATGCGCTCACGATCAACTTTGATACGATTAAACACATGGTGATAAACAACAGAAACGATGTGAAAACCATGAACGATAATTTCCGGATCATACGAGACAATATGAAACTCCTGACCGTATATCAAAATAAAGACTATAGAATCGTATTTGACAAAAGAGTGGCCATGGACGATTATAGCACGAGGCCGTATGGATTTTAAATTGTACAGGCATCATGTGGATGGCTCCCCGACCCATGCTTGCTTCATGACGGGGAAAATAAATATGTATATGTGTATATTAGTTGATTATTTATTGCCTTATAGAATGAAAAGCCTATAGGTACAGGAAACAATAAAAGATAAAAAAATAATACACAGAACGGAGTACAACAATAAACAGATGCAAAAGCTGGGGTAACGTTAGGACAAAACAAGACATGGACTCCAGAGTACACAAAACAAAGGGAAATAACAGAGATCGTAATAGGAAAACAAAAGACGAAGCATAAAAACAGGATAAACAATAAGAGGTTTGAGTTAGAATACTGAACCCAGTTACCCCACCCCAACCGTCACACCACTCTCACACCATTTCGCGGTGCTCCACGTTCTTGACGCTTGGAAGTAGGGATCATGACCATATAAGGAAAAAATGGGCGTGGTTAATTAGCTCATTTGCATAATCGGGTAGAAATCAGGATTTTAACATTAGGTCTATGGGAAGAAAAGTGTCCTAGGGTGACGTGCTTCACTACTGGTATAAGACTTTTGCCCTTGGCCTCAATTTCACAGCAAATGATCAAACACTTTAAGTTTCTCTGATCAGATACATTTCTTAATAACTGAAATTGGTGTAATTTAGGTTAATTTTTATGGTATATTTCCTCATTTCCTTTGCAATTTATCTAACAATTTCCTACTGATCCATGTGCCGACGGGCGAGACACCTATTTGGGTCCACACTTGTGAATTTGCAGTCAGTGGGAAGCACATAAAAACAACTTCATCAGTGAAATCCGGTTTGTGATCCGTTTTGGCAAGTTTCCGAGATATACAAATATATTAAGTTGATTGACGATACGTGGAAATAGTGAGATATTTAAATTCTAGTCTTATAAGATTTGAATTTTGCGCCAATATTGATAGCGTCGGGGTAGACACGATATATCACGATACTACCCTTAGCTTCGAATCTCTAGAATTTATGTCTCTGACAAAACTGCATTTAAAAAGATTCGTAAAAATGTCGCATCGTCCGTAATATTGAACAACAGTAGCATCATACACGAAACTGTCTGCAGGATTTGGCAAGGAAGCATCAAGTATTTCCGTACAAATCCCAGAATCGATGAGAAACAGTCTGACCCGATAAATAAAAGTATTTATTTTGTTGCTGTCTGATTGTTCTTAGAATAAAGGAGTAAGTCGGAGGGAGTCGCATGCAGATAGTGATTTTTTGATTTGAGCTAACACTAGACAACCCATCCTGATCACCTTTCCTGTAAATGTTTATCCTGACTGTTTTTTTATCTTCCCGTTCTTTTAGAGGGGAAGGAAGGGGTCTGATCTCGGATACACGTGAAAATAATGACAGAATCCCGATTTTCCCAATAAATAAATGACTTAATCCTGATCCCGAAAAATGAAGATTCCTATTCCGTTTATCATGGGTATTGTTACGGGTTAACCCCGGATCAGCTCGTTGAATAAAACAACTATTCACGGAGTCCCGAAAAAGATCCTTCCGTCTCTCATTTTTCGATTCCATTAAAACGGTTGTCAATAGGAAAATTTTAACCCTCAGAATAGTGTCTACAAGTCTTTAACATCCTTTCTGTACATTTTCTTAGCTACTTGATTTATCCCCATGGAAACGCTAGCAATTATGGTATTTCTAGAATAAAAAAAAACAAAAACAAAAATTGGTCGGTAGCTTGGGTCTGGTTAAAAATTTATTATTGTTTAAAAGTCAGAATTTCTATCATTTTCATACAATTCCGTCTTCTTTTCTGTTTTAGGGAATTTATTTTTACATTTCTTTTGTATAATATATTGAACAAATTCTGAGCACTTTTTCTCCGCCCTTTTTTGTTTCCATGGTAACGATGGCTATTTAAAACAAATATGACTCATGCTATGGCGGAACACGTTATGGGCTGCAAATTGTAAACTAATTCCGAGGGATTTCAATTACAGTAGGTACTGCAGGAATATGTACACTATCTCCCTTAAATGTAATCGGTTACAATTAAAGGAGGTCCTGCAACCATAAATGTAAACGGGATTACATTTAAGGGTGGCCCTTAACCTTAAGTGTAATCGGATTACATTTAAGGTAAGGATTACACTTAAGGGGTCAACACAGCTATCCTCTACTCTTTATACTACCCTGCCACACAATAAATTGAAAACAGTAATTTTGGATTTGATACATCAATGTTTCTGCACTAAAACGGAGAACGCAGATACACTTATTTAGTAGTAGGAAAAGACAAATATATTTTGTAAAGAACCACACTGAGTCAAACAAGAAGTACACGGAGATGTTGGAATTATTTAAAGATAATATTTTTGTCGAATTTTTAGGCCGTGTTTTTCAACAGACAATCGGGATTCCCATGGAAACTAACTGCGCGCCACTTTTAACTAATCTCTTTTTTTTCTCGTATGAAGTTTATACAATTGCTAACACAGAGAAAACAAAAACATTCAGCCCAGTCCTTTAATTTCAGCTTCCGCTACATAGACAATGTACTTTCTCTTATCCAAAATTCAAGGACCAGATCTATAACAATGAGCTTGAAATTAAAGAGACTACTGATACACCTACTTCAGCTTCGTACTTAGATCTTTTAATATACATTGACGAAGATGGACATTTGAAATCTAAGCTATATGACAAACTTGATGATTTTAACTTCCCAATTGTGAACTTTCCCTTTCTGAGCAGCAATATACATACCTCTTCAGCCTATGGAGTGTACATTTCACAGTTGATTCGTTACTGTCGAGCATGTAGTTTATACAGTGATTTTTTGAATAGAGCAAAAACACTGTCCCAAAAGCTGCTTATTCAGGGATTTGTTCAGCCTTTGTTACTTTCATCCCTTCAGAAATTCTATTGCCGTCCCCATGACATCATTGACAGATATAACGTGTCTGTGTCCCAAATGAAAACGGACATTTTAGCTAGATTTCACGTCTTCACGAATTTGACATAACCCGATTTGACTCAACCATTGTTTGACTCACTGATAGTGTGTCGGATACCGCTAGCGGAGCAGGACATGCTTACCCTTCCGGAGCACCTGATGTCACTCCCGGTTTTCATGGGAGTTCACGCTATGAGTGCCTTAGTTCTTAATGTTATCTTTTTATTTCCGTGCATTGTAGCTGTCTTACGTCCATTTTTCTCTTTGTTTTTCTCCGTTGCCGTTTTTGCCATATCTTTGGACTTCGATTTTTGTAGTCATCGCTTCCCTTGTTCCTTCGGTTTTCAACTGCCGTTGTATCATCCAACAGTTTTCCAACGGCATAATCCAAAAGAACAGAATTAATATATAGAAAAGACATCAGGAAACACTTACAATGGCCGAAAATTACAATTACATATGCCACAATGTACCAGGGACAATAGAATGACAAATGGCAAACATAGACATGCAACGATAGGAACTCGGGATAGCCGGACTTGGTACCGGTACTAGCATGAGCCATCGGTAGGGTTTAGCCGGTTTATGGTTACCAAAACCTTCCTTTTCTCTATTTCGTTTCCTTAAAGTAAAATAAACAAACAAATAAAACCAAATTCAGGCAGACTACTAACTCCCAAGACCAAAATCTTGAGAAGAAAAGAATAAGAAAAAACGTGCTTAAAGATGGGTCAAGGCATGCTCGCCGCTAAAATGCCGGCTAGCCCAAGAAGCCTAGTCTGCTGGTAAAACACAATTTAACAATGGCTAGTAAAATCTAATCCCGACAAAACAGAGATGATGACAATTTCAAAAAAAAAAAAGAAAAATTAACAAACACATCACCCCCTGTTTATATGAATAATGTAATCATTAAAGAAGTTGAAACACATAAGCATATGAGTGTTCTCATCTCATAAGATGGAAGTTGGAACGATCATATTCAAACTTTAATGAGCAAAGTTTCAACACATTTATCTATAGTTCGAAAGTAAAATTTAAATTGAAACGCCACCATTTACAAACAATATATTTCTCTTTTATCAGACCTATGATGGAATATGCCGATATAGTTTGGGATATTAATATTTCAGAATACTTGAAACAGTCCTTGGAAAGTCTGCAACTTGAAGCAGCAAGAATAGTTACTGGAAGGACAAAATTATCTTGTAAACTTCTGTACGAAGAAACTGGATGAGAAACCTTCAGTCTAGACGTAACAAACATAAACTTATAAAATTTCATGAGATGTATCACAAAAGTTCCCAATAGCACTTGAATGTATTAATCCCTTCGCAAATTGGCGAAAGACATTACTACAACACTAGACAAATATGATATTTTGAATATAAACTGTAGAACGTCTTATTACCAAAACTCATTTTTCCCTCATCAATAAAGCTTTGGAATAATCTTCCTCTTGATGTGCGAAACAACCAATCAAAATATTGTTTCAAACGCTATTTGATAGAAATTTGGTTAAAACTCCTTATTATTTTAACCTAGGTTGCAGAAAAATTTAGATACTCTGGCAAGACTACGTTTACAGTCTAGTCTTCTAAAAGATAATTTATATAGGAAAAATATAACTGATTCAAATTTATGCACATGCGGAGAAGTAGAAAATATTGATCATTACTTTTTCCGTTGTCCAACTTCTTCAGAAAATAACAAAATACCGAAGTTACTGTGAATTTAGGTTCTGCATATGCGCATTTCGACAATTTATGTCTCTTCAGTGCAGATCAAATCAAATCATTTGGAAATCCATAAACCGAAAAATTTGTTAAAGCTGATAGAGAACAATTCCCAATAGGATCTGAAAGGAAAGCCAAAATCAGCTAAGGACAGAGCTATGCAAGAGGGAGATACTCCTGAAGTCTTCAATTTAGATATTTCATGTTTTCAAACAAAACCGGTTTTCGGGCCAGCAGCGAAGTACTGGCTACTGGATTGGTGAATACCCTCGAGGCCTAACAGTCCACCAGCAGTAGCATAGACCCAGTGGAAATAAATAACAAAATACCGAAGTTACTGTGAATATCGAAATTACAGAAATTAGAAATACTACTTGCTTTACTTTAGGGAATACAAATGTTAAATCTCTTCTTTTCGGAAACAACATTTGTCTGAATATGAAAATCTATATTTTTTTACAAAAGTAAGAGAGTTTATTTTACGTACAAAGATATTTGACTAAATCAAAATAGCATGGTTTGTCGAGTTGACCGCGCACATCAACTTTTGACCTTCCGGCACATAAAAACTAGGCAGATACTCATCATTTTGTATTCATATCATTGTTAGACAATAGCCACTGTCGACTCTTCAATGCAACAATAGTTAATAATTTGGGAGACAGATTTATATAAGTTTATATGACTTGTTTCTGAATCCAATTGATATGTTTTTCCTTTTATGTTTATATTTTGTATTTATAATACATGTATATGTCTATATTAAAGTTAAAAGCCCCTTTTTTCAGTTCAATGTTAAACCTATGGAAATTTTATGTAAATTCCCCAGCCTTAACGGCTTGTTGGTTCTTCACCAAACTTCGTTTGCAGATAGCTGTTCCCTTCATGCAAGTAGTAGAGCACGTCACCTTAGATCCAATTCAGCCCATGTTAAATCGCTAAATTTAATAAAATATGCAAATGAGCTATTTAACCACGCCCATTTTCCTTGTATGGTCACCCATAAAACCCTACTTCCAAGCGTCAAGAACGTAGAGCACCGTAAGCGTAGCGAAATGGTGTGAGAGTGGGGGGACGCTTGGGGTAGGGCAAACCTTAATTCAGTTTATTTTTGTCTCTCTACCTTTCAGGACCTTTTTTTGTAAGTTTATTTGTTTTTGTCCTGTTTTGATGTCTCCTTATGTGTTGTTTGAATAAATATTGCGTATCCGAGTCTTATTCTTTGTACTTTAGCTCAATATTATTATTCTGAATTTTTTGTCCAATACTTCAATCTTGTCTATCCATTTTCTGTACTATTGTTTAACATATAACCTTATCCGAACCTTTGAGTTGGTATTTATATCGATTTGTTCAACCTCTTTTACACTTTGTCTTTTGTCTCAGTTATCTTCCTTTATTTTGTGTACTCTGGAGTCCATGTTTTATTTTGTTATGTTCTAACGTTACCCCAGCTTTTGCATCTGTTTATTGTTTTACCCCGTTCTGTGTATTATTAATTTTTTTTTTGGTCATTATGTGTAATATTTCTTTCAATTCGGCATTAAATAATCAACTATACATATATACATATTCTATTTTTCCCGTCATCAAGCAGTCATGGGTCGGAGAGCCATCCGCATGACGCCTTTACAATTTAAAATCCATAGGGTCTCGTGCTATAATCGTCCATGGCCACTCTTTTGTCAAATACGATTCTATAGTCTTTGTTCTGATACACGGACAGAAGTTTCATGTTGTTTCTCAAGATCCTAAAATTGTCAACCACAGTCTTCACATTTCTGTTGTTGATCACCATGTCTTTAATCGTATTGAAGTTGATCGTGAGGGAGTTCTTGTAGTTGAGCGTTATTCCTTTCACTTTACAGACAGTTTCAGTTTCACTGTTGTTTGGTTTGGCGATTTGATAGGCGTAATTTTTCGGTCCACCGGTCACAAACTCGGAAATATGGTTCCCGGCTACTTCATCCGTAAGGTCTCCTAGATAATCACCTAGTTCTGGTTTCCAATCCCCGGACTTCGAGGTAAACACGACAGAGTCTGTGTCAGCGTATAATGTGCGGGTGTTCAATTGTTCCAAATAACTATACAGTTTCAGTCTCGCTTGGGCCGTCGTATAAGCAGCAATGACCACGTTGGTCCGTCCAGATTCCTCGACGAATTGTTCTTTGAATCGATATCTAACACCAACCATTGTATCACTGACGAAATTTATTCCCGTTACACTGATCTTGTCGCTGGTCATGAAGTCTAAATAGTCTTTTAGTTCCGAAAAGTATTGTAGTTGTTGCATGTTGGATCTTTGTCCAAATTTTCCCCAAAAACTGTTTAACATCAACTTGGCTAAGGCTCGTAGTCCCGGGTTCTTATTAATATTTGTTGTAATCGAGAAGAATGCCTTCTTTTTCATGATAGTCTTTTATATAGTTATGTTTGTCTTCTTCGGTGTTGCACCACTCTGGCCATCCATTCGCTTCTTGCTTCATCTTGAGGAAGGTATTCACGTATTCCGTGAAAAGTCCCCCTGTCTTTGTTGTTTGGTCGTATTGTTCCGTGTCAAAGTGCCACACTTCATAAATCTTGTCTATCTGATATCCATGTTCCAAAGCTTTCTTGACCTCGTCTATCACCCAAGTTCTGATCAGTGCTCGTTGTTCGTCAGCATGCTCGCACGGTGTCTGTTGACTGGATTGGACACAAGTTTTACATAACGTAAACAATAACTTGTTATTAATTTTGGCTGGCAACACGGGGATGTGGAGACGTCTTGGCGGTAGTACTTTACATTTGACCAATCCTTCGTATTGCTGTACATCTTTGAAATTCTCTGTAATGATCTTGGGGAGGCCCGCAGGTATCTTTCCGGTCTTATTGATGTAGGGGTATAATGAGGTAACGTCGTAGTAATCAATCTGCTCGCCATTGTTTGCTTCTTTATACATGTTAAATGCTTCTGTTCTACCACTATAAAAGGCGTCTCTGGGCTCCAATGGGTAAACATATTGGAGGAAATTTATGAATTGTTGTATGCTTGGGTCGTTTCTTATTTCCTTATCGAAGTCATACTCCCATACACCGACGTAGGTATAGCCTTGGTCTTCCAGGTATCTTTTCTTTTCCAACGTGAGTTGATGTAATTCACTCATCGTCATATTGGTAACTGGATTGACGGTATAGGCACTGTAACATCGTAAACAACCGTGCCAGAAACAACCATGGTATTCAAAGACATGGTTCTGGTGGTACCCATCGACTTTGTACGGACCTATTTCTTTCTCACCGCCATTACGAGCGTGCTGTATCACAATGTTGTGCACCGCAGATAAATATTGTAGCCACTTCATTGCTTTGATGGAATGTTTCTCTTCCGGTCGATATCCTAGAGCTGGTATGATGCCTATAGTGTTCGGTTTTAAAAATAAAGTGCGGAATACTAAATGGCAGGCTGATGCTATCGTAATGCATTGCTGAAGTGGATCGATCCCACTCTGTCCGTCGGTGGATGACATCTCAATGAATAATTCACGAAACTTTAGACAGGCCTTTCTCAATATGTCAACATCAGAGCGGCAATAACCTAACAGTTCTTGTTGTAAGTTGAACCGGGAATTCCAGTGTGCGTAGTACCATTCGAAGAAGGCGCTTCTCTCTTCTGGTTTCATTCTATCTGGATGATAAAATTTCATATCCGGCAGGTTGTTGAGTGCGGCGGATTGATTTTCTTTGGTGTTGAACATGTTAGGAAAGCATCCTTTCTTCAATTCAGTCAAGCCAAACATTTTTGTTAGTCTGGATAATGCCATCGGTAAAAAGTTCATGGAATCTATCATTCGTATGTTACAGTCTTGAATGGTGATAGCCATGTTCTTCGTTCCATTCGGAATAATATCTGGTAATATTCTTTGCGAATATAGGTAGTTTAAGATTGGATAGCTATCGTATCCTTTGAAATTGTGACAGAGGACGGTGGCTCCGTTGTTATCACCAGAAAATAACCAACGGCAAAAATCGTCGATAGTTTGAGGTCCGGAAAATACTAATTCGTTTTTACCACATTATTCACAGGTATTGTATTCATCAATGTCCTTATTCGTACAATTCAAACAGACTTTGTGTACTACGCATAGATTCGGCTGATGTTCGTAGGAACCGCATTTGAAATGTTTACAGTTTGAACATTTACCAGTTTCGTCTGGCCGGTATCCTTGATCGCACTGGACAAGGTGTCTTGGGTGCACTCAAAATAAAAAAAAATATGTCTTATTCTTCTGTTTCTTTTGTGTATTAGCGGGTAGTATGTAGCACTGATGTCCTGATGGATAGTAATCTTTACATATTTTACAGAAGGCATTTTCACAAGTATGTGCACCCATACGTTTATTCACGGTTTTTCCACAGTTTTTGCATTTGTTGTAACTTTTACAAGTTGAATGTCCAGCTTTTGTTGATTGTTTGTGCAAACCATAACAAATTGTTCCCCTTAAGTTACGGTTACAGCTCTCACAATGTATCCATTCTTCTTCTGCTGGATCGTGAATCTTACGGCAATGGTGACAAGGTTCGTTACAGGCATTTAAGGCAATAATACGCACGAGATAGGAAACCTGGCATGCTGGTAATGACATCGTAGTGGTTGTCATGATAAAACAGGTAGATTCTCTTCAAAGCGTCTTGTCCTTTGTATATAACAGTGTGACATTGTTCTTTGGATATGACGATAATTTGATAATTTTGAAGGTATTCCTGGAACCGTTTGATTTCTTCGACACCACATTGTTGTCAAGGCACCACTGCTCTGGCGTGTAGTTCCAACGCCAACTCTTTCTGGATATACCTCCCTTGTCGAATAGAACTCCATTGTTCGTGTCCATCAAGTTTAGCCTTAGCCGTGACGATAGCACGGGCACAGCACAGGTCGATTTTATTTTTTATTTGGATAATGGATTTTTTAGTAGCAAGAAATTTTGTGGTATCAATATATTTTTTTTCTTCCTCCCGCTACCTACCGGCATGTTCACATGGATGACTTCCATTTCTACGCCCTCTGTTAAGGTCAGTTCCTCATTTGATTGCAGAACTCGTTCCACTTCATCCAATGATAAATTACTGGACAATTGATCAACCCTCATAAACGGCATCGTAATGGGAAAGTCTAAAGCTGGAGCTTGTAATGTTATCTGCATTAAATCTTCGGACTTGGTAAGTGTGCACACCTCTTTCAAAATGGCGTCGAATATCTGGTGCAAGGTTTGTGAAACATTAGGAAGACACTTAGCATTGACCTCTTTGGACTAAATTTCGTACTGCGTAGCTGTGGTATGAAGCCTTGGTACACTTTTCCGACCTTTGATTTTTAACTCAAACATGTCTTCTGGTCTTTTGGGCTCGGTACTGGCTCCTCCCACTTGATGTTTTTCCTGAGTGTGACGCTCTAAAGCACATGGTCTACAGAAGATTGCATGACATTCCATACATTGGTATCTGGGTTTGTTGTGGTTTTTCAGGTGTGCTTCCAAGCTAGCTTTCCTTGTAAACCGCTTGGGACAAATGCTACAGGCAAAGGTCATTTGGTCTCTAAACATTCTGTAGTAACTCAACAATTCTCTTCTGCTGTGGATAGAATGGTGACAATATCCGCATGAATGCATCTGTAAAAAGATAATACACATAACTATATTACAACATTATATTTTATTGATTATTAATACATATTTCTATATTGCTACATTATATTATTATTGATTATTATTTAGTTCTGTATTATGGATAGCCAATTAATTCTTTATTATTGATTACTTATTCTGGCTCATTTCATAACTTAATCGGTCAATTAAACTATTTAAAAACTTTATTAAATTAATTATTTAAGTTCACTTACCTTTGTTCTGTTTATTTCCGCTAGGTCTGTTCAATTCGACTGTTAGTTGCAGAATGAGGAAATTGCTCGATACGTCTGATTTTTTACAGGTAGACGCGTTGTAACGACGGTTCTCATTGGTCGGTTATTTTTGTTACGGGCTTTGTGATTGGTAGATTATTCTGTGTTCTGATTGGCTGGATTAATCACAAAGTCGGCGTCTGATTGGTTGAATTCCCTGCAATATGATTGGTCGGTTCATTTCTCTTTTGTTATGTTTCTTTTAATAAGTCGAATATTCCAGAAGATGATGCAATCGATCGATGGTGTTAATTTAAAAGTGTACAGATCAATGATTCTATTGAATCATACTGACGCGAACCATTATAAGATTAATTTACCTTAGGCTTCGCATATTTTATGAATTGAATTCATAAGATTTTATTATGTGTTAGATGTATTGATTTTCTACTTAAATTTCACAATTTTCTAACATGGTTCGTTTATTTTCATCTTAGTTTAACACTTTTGTAGCTGTTTTGTATTTTAATTTGCAATTTTCTAATTTTTATTGTTTATTTTCTTGTTCGTTAAACAGTTTTATAACTATTTTGTATTTTGTTTGGCAATTTTTCAAATTTTATCACATCTGTTTTGTTATTTTGGGGTTTTCGTGAATATATTTTATGTTGTTTTATAATTTTTGTTAAGATTATGTCTAAATTTTGTTTTTACTTTGTGTTTTTGCATTATTTTTTTTCTAGTTGTATTGTAAATTTTGATAATTTTTTTGTTTAAATTGTGTTTCTCATTTAAATGTTGTGCGTTTTTCAAGGTAATTCCAGTTTTCTGCGGCGGCGAGACCTATTTTTCTTTTGTGCGGCGGTGAAATTGAAGCTTTTAGCGTTTATGCGGCGGCGAGACCTATTTTTCTTCTGTGCGGCGGTGAAATTGAAGCTTTTAGCGTTTATGCGGCGGCGAGACCTATTTTTCTTCTGTGCGGCGGTGAAATTGACGCTTTAAGCGTTTCTGCGGCGGTGAAATTCACAATTTTAGCGTTTCTGTGGCGGTGAAATTGACGCTTTTGGATTTTTCTTGGTATTTTAAGTTTTGTGTGGTGGATAAGCGGCTTTTGCTGCTGCTGCTGCTGCTGCTGCTGCTAGGGTGTTTGTGACATTGCTGCTGCTGCTGTTGGGCAGTTTTGGATATTGCTGCTGATTTTTTTTTGGTTTATTTTTCTTTTCCTAAAGTAGTGGCAGGGAAGGGTTTAATCACACATGAATCGAGGGACATATAAGAATAACAAAGTCATTATCTATTTCATAGTTTATTTTTCTCCGGCATGAGACAGACACGGGTCTGAGATCCACGTGCAGTTTTTACATTGTATCTGGAGTTAAAGTCCATTCAACTGGATATTGATTTCCTCTGCATCTTCATTGGTCGGGATTTGTACTGTCTCGAGGGAGCTGTTCATTGGTTCGTTGGGTACGATCTTCAATGTGATGGTAAACCATTCATGTTCTTAGGTTGGACTGGAGCGTCTTCTCTGCTTTGGTGCTGGGTACGTTGATGGCGTAGTAAATTATACTTTCTACTGAATATATGTCCACATTCTTCACAAGGAAACGAGTGGGGCTTGAACCTGTGTATTCATGTGTCGTTGGAGATTATCTTTTCGACTAAAGATTTGGTGACATATTCCACAATTTGGTCTTAGTGGTTGACTTCTCTCAGTCTGACAAAAAGGCGCAGTTCTGGACAACTTGTAGAGTCTTGCTGTTTTCATTCGTCTCAGAGTTTGACCTTTTCTTTCCGTCTGGTTGTATGGTGCAGTTCTGGACATCTTGCACAGTCTTACTGTTTTCATTGAGTGCCTCTATTCAGTACCCGGAACTTAATTATGTATCACTGTGTAATGCCTCGTGCTTTTTTTTTTACGTCTGTTCAGTTCGAAGGTTAGATGCAGAATGTGACCTTTATTGATTATGTCTTGTTATATAGGCGGTTTGATTGATTGAGCCCCTGTCAAAATTTGGGGACTCCTAACAGCCAGACCATGAGAGATGGGACTTCGTTAATAGGACCTTTGGATTTAGAATGACAAAGTTCCCCAGAAAATAAATATCACACAACTATATAAGTATATTTTGAAAAATTCACCAAATGACCCCCTGTCAAAATTTTAGACCCCCTCTTAGCACCCATTCAAAAAGAGAAAGCACTTTATAAATGTCACTATTCGATTTAGAAGCATAATGTTACCCCGAAAACATATATAACATCCTTGTAGTACTTGACTTACAAAAAATCTAAATTTGGACCATTCCCGAAATTTTGGACCCCTCGTAGAACCTTAAATATTAGATATAGAGTTTTATTAATGTCACCATTCGATTAAGAAGCATAAAGTTACCACGAAAACATATATAACATTGCTATAGTACTTGACTTAAGAAAATTTGCATTTTGGGCCATTCCCGAATTTTCGGGTACCCTTATCTCTAAACGGTAAGAGATAGAGACTTAAAACCTTCACCAAGCGCTGTAGGAGCTAAAAATTGCCCAGGATTGATGTATACATTGTACGGGAAACGAACGATAACTCTGAAAATCGAGAAAAAGATTAGTAGAATATAGGTGGATTGATTGATTGAATATTGTTTAACGTCTACTCAGCAATATTTCAGCTATATCAAGACGAGAACAAGTTTGTTGATAAATAATCACTTTGGGGTATGGAAATGGCCATGGGACGGGAAATTCTGACTGCCACTGGAAAAGTAGGGTGAAATCGTCAAGGGCGGGGAATTTTCTTAAGTCAAGTACTATAGCAATGTTATATATGTTTTCGGGGTAACTTTATTTATCTAAATGGAATGGTGACATTAATAAAACTCTATCTCTAATATTTCGGGTGCTACGAGGGGTCCAAAATTTCGGGAATGGTTCAAATTTTGATTTTTTTGTAAGTCAAGTACTACAAGGATGTTATATATGTTTTCGGGGTAACATTATGCTTCTAAATCGAATAGTGACATTTATAAAGTGCTTTCTCTTTTTGAATGGGTGCTAAGAGGGGGTCTAAAATTTTGACAGGGGGTCATTTGGTGAATTTTTCAAAATATACTTATATAGTTGTGTGATATTTATTTTCTGGGGAACTTTGTCATTCTAAATCCAAAGGTCCTATTAACGAAGTCCCATCTCTCATGGTCTGGCTGTTAAGAGTCCCCAAATTTTGACAGGGGCTCAATCAATCAAACCGCCTATATAACAAGACATAATCAATAAAGGTCACATTCTGCATCTAACCTTCGAACTGAACAGACGTAAAAAAAGCGCGAGGCATTACACAGTAATACATAATTAAGTTCCGGGTACTGAATAGAGGCACTCAATGAAAACAGTAAGACTGTGCAAGATGTCCAGAACTGCACCATACAACCAGACGGAAAGAAAAAGTCAACCTCTGAGACGAATGAAAACAGCAAGACTCTACAAGTTGTCCAGAACTGCGCCTTATTGTCAGACTGAGAGAAGTCAACCACTAAGACCAAATTGTGGAATATGTCACCAAACCTTTAGTCGAAAAGATAATCTCCAACTACACATTAATACACATAGGTTCAAGCCCCATTTCTTTGTGAAGAATGTGGACATATATTCAGTATAAAGTATAATTTACTACGCCATCAACGTACCCAACACCAAAGCAGAGAAGACGCTCCATTCCAACCTAAGAACATGAATGGTTTTACCATCACATTGAAGATCGTACCCAACGAACCAATGAAAAGCTCCCTCGAGACAGTTCAAATCCCGACCAATGAAGATGCAGAGGAAATCAATATCCAGTTGAATGGACTTTTACAATGTAAAAATGTAAAAACTGCACGTAGATCTCAGACCCGTGTCTGTCTCATGCCGGAGAAAAATAAACCATGAAATTGATAATGACCTTGTTATTCTTATATGTCACTCGATTCATGTGTGATTAAACCCTTCCCTGACACTACTTTAGGAAAAGAAAAATAAACAAAAAAAAGCAGCAATATCCAAAACCGCCCAGCAGCAGCAGCAGCAGCAGCAGCAGCAGCAGCAGCAATGTCACAAACACCCCAGCAGCAGCAGTAGCAGCAGCAGCAGCAGCAGCAGCAGCAAAAGCCGCTAATCACCGCACAAAACTTAAAATACCAAGAGAAATCCAAAAGCGTGAATTTCAGCGCCGCAGAAACGCTAAAAGCGTGAATTTCAGCGCCGCAGAAACGCTTAAAGCGTCAATTTCACCGCCGCACAGAAGGAAAATAGGTCTTGCCGCCGCAGAAACCTGGAATTACTTTGAAAAACGCACAAAATTTAAATGAAAAACACAATTTAAACAAAAAATTTATCAAAATTAACAATACAACTAAAAAAAAAATAATGCAAAAACACAAAGTAAAAACAAAATTTATACATAATCTTAACAAAAATTATAAAACAACATAAAATATATTCACGAAAACCCCAAAATAACAAAATAGATGTGATAAAATTTGAAAAATTGCCAAACAAAATACAAAATAGTTATAAAATTGTTTAACGAACAAGAAAATAAACAATAAAAATTAGAAAATTGCAAATTAAAATACAAAACAGCTACAAAAATGTTAAACTAAGATGAAAATAAAAAAACCATGTTAGAAAATTGTGAAATTTAAGTAAATCAATACATCTAACACATAATAAAATCTTATGAATTCAATTCATAAAATATGCGAAGCCTAAGGTAAATTAATCTTATAATGGTCCGCGTCAGTATGATTCAATAGAATCATCGATCTGTACACTTTTAAATTAACACCATCGATCGATTGCATCATCTTCTGGAATATTCGACTTATTAAAGAAACATAACAAAAGAGAAATGAACCGACCAATCAAATTGCAGGGAATTCAACCAATCAGATGCCGACTTTGTGATTAATCCAGCCAATCAGAACACAGAATAATCTACCAATCACAAAGCCCGTAACAAAAATAACCGACCAATGAGAACCGTCGTTAAAATCAGACGTATCGAGCAATTTCCTCATTCTGCAACTAACAGTCGAATTGAACAGACCTAGCGGAAATAAACAGAACAAAGGTAAGTGGACTTAAATAATTAATTTTAATAAAGTTTTTTAAATAGTTTATTTGACTGATTAAGTTATGAAATGAGCCAAAATAAGTAATCAATAATGAAGAATTAATTGGCTATCGATAATACAGAATTAAATAATAATCAATAATAATATAATGTAGCAATATAGAAATGTGTATTAATAATCAATAAAATATAATGTTGTAATATAGTTATGTGTATTATCTTTTTACAGATGCATTCATGCGGATATTGTCACCAGTCCTTTGACAGCAGAAGAGAACTGTTGAGTCACTACAGAATGTTAAGAGACCATATGACCTTTGCCTGTAGCATTTGTCCCAAGCGGTTTACGAGGAAAGCTAACTTGGAAGCACATCTGAAAAACCACGACAAACCAAGATACCAATGTATGGGATGTCATGCAATCTTCTGTAGACAAACTGGGAAGAGCCAGTACCGAGCCAAAAAGACCAGAAGACATGTTTGAATTAAAAATTAAAGGTCGGAAAAGTGTACCAAGGTTTCATACCACAGCTACGCAGTACGAAATCCAGTTCAAAGAGATCTAAAAGTCTTCCTAAAGATTTAAAAACCTTGCACCGGATATTCGACGCCATTTTGAAAGAGGTGTCCACACTTACCAAGTCCGAAGATTTAATGCAGATAACATTACAAACTCCAGCTTTAGACTTTCCCATTACGATGCCGTTTATGAGGGTTGATCAATTGTCCAGTAACAGAGGGCGTAGAAATGGAAGTCATCCATGTGAACATGCCGGTAGGTAGCGGGAGGACCAAAACAAATTATATTGATACCACAAAATTTCTTGCTACTAAAAAATTCATGATCCAAATAAAAAATAAAGACGACCTGTGTTGTGCCCGTGCTATCGTCACGGTTTAGGCTAAACTTGATGGACACGAACAATGGAATTCTATTCGACAAGGGAGGTATATCCAGAAAGAGTTGGCGTTGGAACTACACGCCAGAGCAGTGGTGCCTTTACAACAATGTGGTGTCGAAGGAGTACCTTCAAAATTATCAAATTATCGTCATATCCAAAGAACAATGTCACACTGTTATATACAAAGGACCAGACGCTTTGAAGAGAATCTACCTGTTTTATCATGACAGCCATTACGATGTCATTACCAGCATGCCAGGTTTCCTATCTAGTGTGTATTATTGCCATAAATGTGACAAAGGATATGATCACAAGGAAAGTCATGCCTGTAACGAACCTTGTCACCATTGCCATAAGATTCACGATCCAGCAGAAGAAGAATGGATACATTGTGAGAGCTGTAACTGTAACTTAAGGGGAACAATTTGTCATGATTTGCACAAACAATCAACAAAAGCTGGACATTCAACTTGTAAAAGTTACTACAAATGCAAAAACTGTGGAAAAACCTTGAATAAACGTATGGGTGCACATACTTGTGGAAATGCCTTCTGTAAAATATGTAAAGATTACTATCCATCAGGACATCAGTGCTACATACTACCCGCTAATACACAAAAGAAACAGAAGGATCAGACTTGTATCTTTTTTGATTTTGAGTGCACCCAAGACGACCTTGTCCAGTGCGATCAAGGATACCGGCCAGACAGACGAAACTGGTAAATTTTCAAACTGTAAACATTTCAAATGCGGTTCCTACGAACATCAACCGAATCTATGCGTAGTACACAAAGTCTTTTGAATTGTATGAATAAGGACATTGATGAATACACTACCTGTGAAAAATGAGGTAAAAACGAATTAGTATTTTCCGGACCTCAAACTATCGACGATTTTTGCCGTTGGCTGTTTTCTGGTGATAACAACGGAGCCACCGTCCTCTGTCACAATTTCAAAGGATACGATAGCTATCCAATCTTAAACTACCGATATTCGCAAGAAATATTACCAGATGTTGTTCCGAATG
This sequence comes from Modiolus philippinarum, assembly GCA_002080025.1. NCBI lineage: Eukaryota > Metazoa > Mollusca > Bivalvia > Mytilida > Modiolidae > Modiolus > Modiolus philippinarum. The sequence continues at coordinate 60,803 of MJUU01011924.1, read as the reverse complement.
GAACGAAGAACATGGCCATCACCATTCAAGACTGTAACATACGAATGATAGATTCCATGAACATTTTACCGATGGCATTATCCAGACTACCAAAAATGTTTGGCTTGACTGAATTGAAGAAAGGATACTTTTCTCACCTGTTCAACACCAAAGAAAATCAATCCGCCGCACTCAACAACCTGCCGGATATGAAATTTTATCAACCAGATAGAATGAAACCAGAAGAAAGAAGCGCCTTCTTCGAATGGTACTACGCACACTGGAATTCCCGGTTCAACTTACAACAAGAACTGGTAGGTTATTGCCGCCCTGATGTTGACATATTGAGAAAGGCCTGTCTAAAGTTTCGTGAATTATTCATTGAGATGTCATCCACCGACGGACAGAGTGGGATCGATCCACTTCAGCAATGCATTACGATAGCATCAGCCTGCAATTTAGTATTCCGCACTTTATTTTTAAAACCGAACACTATAGGCATCATACCAGCTCTAGGATATCGACCTGAAGAGAAACATTCCATCAAAGCAATGAAGTGGCTACAATATTTATCTGCGGTGCACAACATTGTGATACAGCACGCTCGTAATGGCGGTGAAAAAGAAATAGGTTCGTACAAAGTCGATGGGTACCACCAGAACCATGTCTTTGAATACCATGGTTGTTTCTGGCACGGTTGTTTACGATGTTAAAGTGCCTATACCGTCAATCCAGTTACCAATATGACGATGAGTGAATTATATCAACGCACGTTGGAAAAGAAAAGATACCTGGAAGACCAAGGCTATACCTACGTCGGTGTATGGGAGTGTGACTTCGATAAGGAAATAAGAAACGACCCAAGCATGCAACATATAAATTCCCTCCAATATGTTTACCCATTGGAGCCCAGAGACGCCTTTTATGGTGGTAGAACAGAAGCATTTAACATGTATAAAGAAGCAAACAATGGCGAGCAGATTGATTACTACGACGTTACCTCATTATACCCCTACATCAATAAGACCGGAAAGATACCTGTGGGCCACCCCAAGATCATTACAGAGAATTTCAAAGATAAACAGCAATACGAAGGATTGGTCAAATGTAAAGTACTACCGCCAAGACGTCTCCACATCCCCGTGCTGCCAGCCAAAATTAATAACAAGTTATTGTTTACGTTATGTAAAACTTGTGCCCCATCCAGTCAACAGACACCGTGCGAGCATGCCGACGAACAACGAGCACTGATCAGAACTTGGGTGATAGACGAGGTCAAGAAAGCTTTGGAACATGGATATCAGATAGACAAGATTTATGAAGTGTGGCACTTTGACACGGAACGATACGACCAAACAACAAAGACAGGGGGACTTTTCACGGAATACGTGAATACCTTCCTCAAGATGAAGCAAGAAGCGAGTGGATGACCAGAGTGGTGCAACACCGAAGAAGACAAACATAACTATATAAAAGACTATCATGAAAAAGAAGGCATTCTTCTCGATTACAACAATATTGATAAGAACCCGGGACTACGAGCCTTAGCCAAGTTGATGTTAAACAGTTTTTGGGGAAATTTTGGACAAAGATCCAACATGCAACACTACAATACTTTTCGTAACTAAAAGACTATTTAGACTTCATGACCAGCGACAAGATCAGTGTAACGGGAATAAATTTCGTCAGTGATACAATGGTTGGTGTTAGATATCGATACAAAGAAGAATTCGTCGAGGAATCTGGACGGACCAACGTGGTCATTGCTGCTTATACGACGGCCCAAGCGAGACTGAAACTGTATAGTTATTTGGAACAATTGAACACCCACACAGTATACGCTGACACAGACTCTGTCGTGTTTACCTCGAAGTCCGGGGATTGGAAACCAGAACTAGGTGATTATCTAGGAGACCTTACGGATGAAGTAGCCGAAACCATATTTCCGAGTTTGTGACCGGAGGACCGAAAAATTACGCCTCCTAAATCGCCAAACCAAACAACAGTGAAACTGAAACTGTCTGTAAAGTGAAAGCAATAACGCTCAACTACAAGAACTCCCTCACGATCAACTTCAATACGATTAAAGACATGGTGATCAACAGATATGATGTGAAGACTGTGGGTGACAATTTTAGGATCTTGAGAAACAACATGAAACTTCTGTCCGTGTATCAGAACAAAGACTATAGAATCGTATTTGACAAAAGAGTGGCCATGGACGATTATAGCACGAGACCCTATGGATTTTAAATTGTAAAGGCGTCATGCGGATGGCTCTCCGACCCAAGACTGCTTGATGACGGGGAAAATAAAATATGTATTTATGTATGGTTGATTATTTAATGCCGAATTGAAAGAAATATTACACATAATGACCAAAAAAAAATTAATAATGCACAAACGGGGTAAAACAATTAACAGATGCAAAAGCTGGGGTAACGTTAGAACATAACAAAATAAAACATGGACTCCAGAGTACACAAAATAAAGGGAGATAACTGAGAAAAGACAAAGTCTAAAAGAGGTGGAACAAATCGATATAAATACCAACTCAAAGGTTCGGATAAGGTTATATGTTAAACAATAGTACAGAAAATACATAGACAAGATTGAAGTATTGGAGAAAAAATTCAGAATAATAATATTGAGCTAAAGTACAAAGAATAAGACTCGGATACGCAATATTTATTCAAACAACACATAAGAAGACATTGAAACAGGACAAAAACAAATAAACTTACAAAAAAGGTCATGGAAAGGTAGAGAGACAAAAATAAACTGAATTTAGGTTTGCCCTACCCAAAGCGTCCCACCACTCTCACACCATTTCGCTACGCTTACGGTGCTCTACGTTCTTGACGCTTGGAAGTAGGGTTTTATGGGTGACCATACAAGGAAAATGGGCGTGGTTAATTAGCTCATTTGCATATTTTATTAAATTTAGCGATTTAACATGGACTGAATGGGATCTAAGGTGACGTGCTCTACTACTTATGCATACAAAGCTACCATTCGTTGCAAGTATTATCAACAAATGAATGAGTTATTTATGATAATCAATATACAAAACGGCAAATCATTCGAACAGACCGCATTTTTGTCCCAGAAAACATTCAACTACCACAATAGTTTCAAGATTTTTTTCTGCAAAATCATTAAATTTGTAGATACTAGCATAAAATATTTGTAGCTTTGCACAGGCAAAACCCTAAAAAATTTGCAGATAAATTTTTCGAAAAAAACAACAAGCCGTTAAGGCTTGGGATTTTACACAACATTCCCAAGGAGACCTTTAACCTTAATTCTAATAAATATTGTTTAAACTAACACTGTCGCACTACGGAATAAAAATCAAATTCAAAACTTGTCGAAGGGTTTTGGTAAAGAATTATCATGAATTTCAGTAGACATCGGCAGTAACAGTGAGAGGCATGTATATCTGTAAAATCTTCAGGTCATTTGATCCCAAAGCCAATTTAACGGAGTCATGAAGAATATCCTGTCAATATACCCTATTACGTATAGAATGAAAGTTACGTCCTAATTTTCTGTATTTTTTTTATCAGTTTTTGACATTCGGAAAAACGAAGGTGAGAAATGCCATTAGCAATAAGCTGTTTGCGAGTAGCATCGTATTTAGAAATCGAACGTTCATTTCTTTAAAATATGTTTATCAATTTATATAATCTGTAATCTTGTTGTAAAAGTTTCGACGTGATAGTAGGATTACGTCCAATTAAGTCGTCAAGATGCGTGCGAATCGTACTTGTTGAGGTATATACATCCCGTATGATGGAGCTACAGGAATCTCGCCATCAAGAAACGGGAAATTAGTAATATTGAAAGCAAAATCAAGAAAGGTGACTTAATTTTCGCACAGGCATCGTTTTAAGCTCCTTTATACTTTATTGACCGCAGTCAGAGATGGCCTGAAAAGTTACTGTGATAAAGTCTACTCCACGATTGACGTCAATCAGATGTAGATTCTAAAAAAATCCCCGCAAAAGATCTCCTTGAACAGCTATCCTCAACCAGTCACAGCCATTGCTATAGTTTTTTTACTATTTATACTACCCTGCCACACAATAAATTGAAAACAGTAATTTCTGATTTGATACAACAATGTTCCTGCAGTAAAAATGAAAAACGCAGATAAACTTATTTAGAAGTAGGCAAAGAACCACACTGAGTCAAACAAGAAGTACACAGAGAATGACGTAATCAAGATGTTGGAATTTTTGATAGACAATATTTTTGTCGAATGTGGAGGCCGCGTTTTTAAACAGACAATCAGGATTCCCAAGGGAACTAAATGCTAAATGCGCGCATCCTTAGCTGATCTTTTTCTTTTCTCTTATGGGGCAAAGTTTTTAAAAGGGCTTACACAGAAAAAAAAACAAAAACATTTAGCCCAATCCTTAAGTTTCAGTTTTCAGTACATAGAGGATGTGCTTTCTCTTAACTATCCAAAATTTAAGGAATATTTACTCTAGATCTATCCGAATAAACTTGAAATCAAAGAGACTACTGAAACATCTACTACTTTAGCTTCGTACCTAGATGTTTTGATATACATTGACGAAGATGGACGTTTGAAATCTAAACTAAATGACAAATGATGATTTTAACTTTCCAGTTGTGAAATTTCCCTTTTTGAGCAGCAATATAACTACCTCTCCAGCCTATGGAGCCTATTAACAGTTGATTCGTTCCTGTCGAGCATGTAGTTCATACCGTGATTTTTTTTAATAGAGCCAAAACATTGTCCCAAAAGCTGCTAAGGGATTTATTCAGCCGTTGTTACCTTCACATATGCAGAAACAAAATTCACTATAACTTCGATATTTTGATATTCATCCTCCCAGAAATTCTATGTCCTTCACTATGATATCATTGTAAGATATCTAGTGTCTGTGTGCCAATCGGAAACGGACATTTTCAGCTTGATTTTACGTCTTAACGGATTTGACATAACCGGTTTGACTCAAGCCTAGACTAACTCAATGATAGTGTGACTTATGCCGCTAGTGGAGCAGGACATGCTTACCCATCCGGAGCACATAATGTTACTCGTGGTTTTAATGGGAGTTTACACTGTCAGTGCTTTAGCTTTTTGTGTTTGCTTGTATATGGTACTGTAAAATTTTTTGTGCTACCGATTTGTCCTTGTAATGTTGAAATACTATAGAGATTATTAAAAGCTTTTTAAAGTTTTACCTTGGTTTTGTTTGAGGGTTATAGGAGTAACACGTACCATGGATTTTTAATTGGTTATGTCCAAGGGTTAGAAATGACATAAACCAATACCTTCCAAATAGGTCTTTTAAAACAATTGTATGCATTACTGATAGTGTGACGGACGTCCTAAGCGGAGCAGGACATTCTTTATCCTTCCGGTGCACCTGACATCACCCCTGCTTTCATGTGAGTTACCACTATGAATGCCTTAGTTCTGAATGTCGTCTTTTTATTTCCATCTCGTTGCAGTCTCACGTCCTTGTTTTTGTCTTTGTTTTCTGTGTTTCCGTTTTTTGCCATGTCTATGGACGTTGATTTTTGTAATTATCACATCCCATGTTCATTCGGCATTCTTCTGCCGTTGTTTATTTTGCCTCATTAAACGTATTAAATAACTTGACTATTTCTATATAAAAGTGTCTTTTTGTAACATGTAAAAAAAAATGTAATACATCAATATGAAGTAAAGAATTAAAGATATAAAAGAATTATTATCTTACATGTTGCAGAGTGTGATTTAGGTTTTACAACAGAATATGGTAAAACGCCGTGTAGGAAATGTCCATATCCTAGTTATGGATGGCGCTGCATTGAACAGTGTAACTGTGCGGCCGACATGTAAGTTAAATATACTAGTAGATTTTTTCATTCTGTGAAAACAAAAACAAAATAAATTCTACGAATTAAATGTATTGTGTTTAAAGTTGGTTACTAATGTTGCATACATCATTCATGTCATGAACAATGTGTCAAATATCCACCATACTTCTCCATTACTAAACTTTTTTTGAATAAAAAAAAAAACCCTGTGATGTAAATGACGACTAACTACAGAGAGATGATCTTCTATAACAAAAACTACTTAAGAGTGAATTCATTGTCGTTTTTTAAGTCTCCCAAACGAAGTTTGGGGAGACTTATTGTTTTTACTCAATTCTTATTATTATTAAGTCACCCAAACGAAGTTTGGTGACTTATTGTTTTTAGTCCGTTTCTTATTAAGTCTCCCAAACGAAGTTTGTGGAGACTTATTGTTTTTGCTAAATTCTTATTATTCTTATTATGTCGCCCCAGACGTAGTCGTGGAGACATATTGTTATTGTTCCGTTTCTTTGTTATTATTAAGTCTCCCAAACGAAGTTTGGGGAGACTTATTGTTTTTACTCAATTCTTATTA